>OZ023263.1:101928785-102138785 GCA_964006375.1 Tillus elongatus | reverse complement strand
GTTTATCAATAGAAACTAATTTTCTCAAAATATGCATATATACCATATATATATATATATATATATATATATATATATATATATATATATATATATATATATATATATATATATATATATATATATTATATTGGGTGTCCCAGTTCTCCTGTTCCACCCGGATATCTCGGCTGGCTTAATGGTTGTAGATTTGAAATTTTAGCTATCGCATATATGCTTCGAAATCCTAAAAACAGCTGAAAAACAAAATGGTGACACTTGCGGTTTAACCGGAAGTGACACCCAATTTATATTTGTTAACGACACTGCATAATTTTTTAAAAATTTGGAATTTATGTCACATTCTCTTTACAGTGATGTATGAGAAATCATATTTTAGTTTTATAATGGCGTAAGAATCAACTTGTTAAAAATGACCACATGCGAATTCATCATTTTATTTAAAAGTAGTAAGCCATTAAACGTTACATATTTTGATTTGAAAAAAGTATATTTCCTTTATTCTTTTATTTAACATTCACTTATATACCACCGTAATGTTATGTTAATTTTTTGGCTTACATGATAGGAGTCCGAATCATGATTTTCCAAGGGTGCCATGACGTTTACTATACATTTAGAACAATATTTGCTATAAAATTGAAACGTCAGTCGCTTCAAGTAATCGTTCTGTTCAAAGCAAAGTCAAATAAAGCTTGAAGTGTGGAAAATATTGACTTCACTAACGAAGAAAGTTAGATGTGGTTTTGGTTTATGGTGAATGTCAACGGAATCGTGCTGCTCTACGTAAGCTAACTGGAGCAAGTGGCACTTTTGAATTCTAGATGCTCTAGATGTTCTAGTTGGTCTTCAACGTTTTTTTAAGCGGCTAAATTTATTAATGTTATTTTGGTCATATATTTCAACTTTGATTTTAAGTTTTGTCGATTTGAATAGAGCAGTACAAGATGGAGTGGTGAAGACCCAATATTACATGGAATGTGTCTGTATTAGTGGATACCCAACACCATCTCCAACTGCACATGCATGACGACATGACAACGTCGCTAAAGTAGTTTATCAGGCTTTATTGCGTCAAGTAAATTACAACCATTGCCTCGTGCCCTATGACACTTATCAGCCAACCTAATTGAAACCAAGGGTTACACCCTATATTAGAACATAACTATCCATAGAAACAGGCTCATATCAAATAATGGTCAAGAGATAGTTTTTGCGAATAGGCAAACACAGAAGTCTTACCTTATAGACATCACAATCCCACTTCCTAAAAATATGGAGAATAAATACAGCGAAAAATCTTAAATATGTACCCCTGGCTGAAGAGGTTAAGGACCTATCGCGACAGAACAAGTTATCGTGATACCAATAGTGACTGGCGCCAGAGCAGGTACCAGTTACACTCAAGCCGGCTCTTCTCGCTTTACACATAAAAGATAACACCTACAACACCATACAAAAGGCATTTCTGATTGATACATGGAGCCTGATCTGTGCTTTTCTCAGACAAAGAAAATAGACAGGAACTCAACTTGCCGTCAATGGAGCTCTTGGGTAATATATTTACTTGCCATAGTTGACAATGAATCCACATATAATAATTATTATTATGGTTCTTATAAAATTCAACTAAACGTCGGAGATGTCGAGCATTTCTGGAGGAAGATTTATGAGGCTATAGGACCCAGTTTGAAAAAGCCACTTCGGGCAAGGCAGACCTCACGGCTTACTGCAATTTTGAACAACTAGGGGTGTGCGTGGCAATCACTTATGCTGAGGTTACGGAAGCCCTTCGGGGTTGCCTCAACTATGCTGCCCCTGGGCCGGACGGCGTTTGTTCCATCTGTCCACCTCCGTCTGGCTCGAATATCCAACAGACGGTTGAATCATGGCGAGCAAATTCCTCAGTGGTTTGGCAAAGGGAGAACCGCGCTTACCCCAAAGAAGAGTGACCTGACCCAGTCAAATATTTACCAGCCCATAACTTTCCAGGACATACCAGAACATCCGCTACAAAGTCTTTACTAGGATTTTGTATGCTGGATTGTTGCGGGCAGCGGAACCAATATTTGGGCCATTCAGTAGCGCGGTTCCAGTCAAAAAGTGGATCGATGTATGAATAATTTATTGATTGACTGTTGCATTATACAAGGCGTGCGTCAGTATCTCTGAAATCTATCCATGGTCTGGATAGACTACTGGAAGGCGTTCGCAATATTATTCGTTGGCTACAATCATACAACATCCCAATACAGATGAGTCTACGGCTGGTGAAGAATTTAGACATAACTAAGTTAACTGTCGGGGTTAAGGAGTCGCGGGCCAAAGGACTCCAGGGGGCAAGCTGAGGAAGTGGAAATAACAACATAAACTCCCGATGAAGCTTTCCCCAAGACCGTCATGCGCGGTAAAAATCCGCATCCTGCACGAGGTGACCCTGCTAATAACTAAACATGACGGATCTAGACAAGGAGGTCGAACTAAACTCCCCCAATCTACGGTGTCACGTGACCCGTGCCTATGGATGGATGGCACCAGGGCGATGGTGTCGTGAACGGAACCTCTGGAGTACCAGGCAACCCTCCAGAGTAACCCGCCTTGCACCACACAGGGGGTTCTGATGGTGTGGACAGTATTTCCCCCATTCTCGTGGGAACAACATGAAGATTATAAATACATATAAAACCAAAACCAATGAGGCTCGAGGAGTGGCTCCGGCTACAGACTTGAGCCTTGAGTCTATCCCGGAAACGGAGACGAGCCAGGGTGCGGCAGCGGACTCTGGAGGTCCCACGACCGGCGTAGATACGGGGGATCAGGGGGTAGCTTCGGCCAGAGACCTGTCCCCGACACCCAAGCTGGAGGCTGGGTCCCACCGGAGGGCGGCGAGCTCCGCGGACTCCGGGGGCCCCTCCACCAGTGAGGACTCTACTGTTAGAGTAGAGGGACTGCCCCGGCAGTCCAAGCGTCTTTCCGGGGCGCAAAGAAAGAAGCTCCGGAGGGCGCAAAAAATGGCGGCCGGGACCTGGACGGTCGAGAAACCTGTAAAGGCGCAAGAGGGGAGTGCGGGTCAGAAGAGGACGCGCTCGAACTCTGGCACGCCCACCACAGACAGACGTTCCAAAAGGGCCAGGGTGCCTGTAAAGGCGCAAGAGGAGAGTGCGAGTCGGAAGACGCCGCGCTCTGGCTCTAGCACGCCTACTACAGACAGACCTCCCAAAGGAACTAAGGCCGGAACACCGGCGCAGACTGGCTCTTACAGGGAGGCTGCGGAGGGCCTCGGGATGGCGGTGATTGACAGACGCCATCCTGAGGTCACGCTAGACCAGGGTAAGGCGGACCTGATCCAGGCTGCGGTGGTAGCTGCAGTGGACTCTCTTCAGGAAGGGGAGAGCCCGCCTCAGTTCCACCGGACGCGCCTGACGGGGGGCATCCTCTGGATAACCTGTGCCGGCCCGCAGTCGCGGGACTGGCTGCGGAAAACGATCGGGGGCCTCGGTCAGATTTGGGAGGGGGCGGACTTGACAGCCGTCGAGCCCAAGGAACTCCCAAAGAGACGCAAGGTCCTCGTACGGATCCCTGACACCGTCCCGCAGGAGACGGTGATCAGCAGACTTAAGATCCAGAACCCTGAACTGGGGACGCAACACTGGTCGGTTCTAAGCAGGAAGGCACAGGAGAAAGGACAGACGCTCGCCTTCTCGATCGACCCGACATCTTACAGAGCCCTTGAAGGAACCTCCTTCAAGGCATTCTGGGGCATGGGAAGGGTTAGCTTCCGCCCACTGGGGAAGCAATTAAGGGTTAATGGGACTTAGGTTCCTTCAGGTCAACCTCCAACACAGTAGGGCAGCCACGGCCGGACTACTAATGGCTCTGAGGAACACGGATGTGGCCCTCATCCAGGAACCGTACTCCTACAAAGGAGAGATCAAGGGACTCGGCGGAGCTAATGGAAAGCTCATCTACAGCAGGTCCAGCGAGAATCCGAGGGCCTGCATTTTTGTCAGGGAAGGGATAGAGTTTCTCCCTCTAATGAATTTCTGTTCCAGGGACCTGGCAACGATCAAAATCCGATGTGGAGGAGCGGATGGGCTGAGGGACATTACTGTCGCGTCAGCCTATCTGCCAGGGGACAGCACGGACCCTCCTCCACCCAACGAATTGGAGCAGCTGATGGTGGGTAGCAGAGCAGGTGGATGGCAGACCATCATCGGCATGGATGCGAATGCGCACCATGAGTTGTGGGGTAGCTCGGACACAAACTCTAGGGGTGAGGCACTTTTACAATTCTTTATGAAATTTAATTTAGACATATTGAATAGAGGTAATAAACCGACATTCGTCACAACACGGCGTGAGGAAGTTTTAGACCTAACAGTTTCAACCCAGTTTCTGGGTGACTTTGTTAAAAGCTGGGCTGTGTCTGGGGAAGTGAGTAGCTCAGACCACAGATACATCCGGTTTGAAATCGCCAAAGTCGAAAGAGAAACGGTATGGTACCGGGACCCCCGCAAGGCGGACTGGGAAGCCTACAGGGCAGACCTAGCTGTGGAACTGCGGGGGGTTGAGAGGGCCATAAGGGATTCAATAGACCTCGAGATTGCAGCAGTCCAATTGCGAGACGCAATTACCTCGGCCTATAACGCCAACTGCCCCCTGAAAATGAGGGTGTCCACCAGGAACGTCCCATGGTGGAACGAGGACCTCAGGCAAAGGAGGACGCAGGTTCGTAAGCTGTTTAACGCGGCCAAAAGGTCGGGAGCATGGGATGAATATAGACAGGCCCTATCGACCTATAACAAAAGACTGAGGGACGCCAAGAAGGAGTCGTGGAGGAGGCACTGCGAAGAAGTGGAAAACACGTCCGAGAGTGCTCGACTACACAAGATCCTGTCTAAGGGCCCTCAGACTAACATAGGCTCCCTTAGAACACCCACGGGAGGCTTTACAAGCTCGGGGGAGGAAACTATGGAAATTTTACTCCAGACGCACTTCCCCGGCTGTAACATAATAAACCAATCACCTCCGGACTGGGAACACTCAGAAATAGAGGCGCCTTATAGGCGGGCATCTAGAGTAGACTGGACAGTCGCTAAAGAGGTGGTTACCTGGAGCAAAATCAGATGGGCCATTAACAGCTTTAAGCCATACAAATCGCCGGGATTTGATGGAATAATGCCCATCATGCTCCAACAGGGGATAGATATACTGGCGCCGGTGCTTACCCTCATTATGAGGGCCAGCCTGGCTCTGGGGTACATTCCGAGGGCATGGAGACTGGCCAGGGTTGTATTTATTCCTAAACCTGGGCGTCCAACAGACCAGGCAAAGTCCCTGAGGCCAATAAGTCTCATGTCCTTCTTGCTGAAAACAGTGGAAAAACTGCTCGACCGGCACATTAGGGGCGGTGTACTGGAAGCATATCCTCTACACTGCGGACAATATGCATACAGAGCAGGATTCTCAACAGAAACAGCACTGCACCAACTGGTGCTGAAACTGGAGAATACGCTGGAGAACA
This sequence comes from Tillus elongatus, assembly GCA_964006375.1. Lineage (NCBI taxonomy): Eukaryota > Metazoa > Arthropoda > Insecta > Coleoptera > Cleridae > Tillus > Tillus elongatus. The sequence goes on along the minus strand of OZ023263.1, from coordinate 102,133,261 downwards.
AGGAGGTGGCGCTGGGGGCCTTCCTAGACATAGAGGGGGCCTTTAGCAACACCTCGTTCGGATCGGTTCTGGCAGCTGCCCGGGAGCGTGGAATAGAGGAGACCTGCTGCAGGTGGATCGGTTCCATGCTCAGGGACAGGGCGGTGTTCACCTCACTCGCGGGAGGGACTCTGCTGGCGGGGGTCGCGGCGGGGTGTCCGCAGGGGAGCGTTCTGTCTCCCTTGCTCTGGTGTCTAGTCGTGGACGGCCTGCTGGGGAGGCTCTCGGGAGGGGGGTATGAGGTACAGGGCTATGCGGACGACATTGTCATCATAGTCCGAGGAAAGGTCACACAGGCAGTGTGGGAGCGTATGCAGACTGCACTGAAAGTGGTGGAAGGGTGGACGGTTGATCAAGGGCTCGGGGTGAGCCCCGAGAAAGCAACCGTCGTGCCGTTTACGAGGAGGAGGAAGTGTGAAAGCCACAGAACTCTCACTCTATACGGTAGGAGCGTTCCAATGGCCAGGGAGGTAAAATATCTTGGGGTCGTATTGGACTCTAAGCTAACCTGGAATGGTCACATTGGAAAAATACTGCGTAAGGCAGTCATGACCTTAGCCGTCACTAGGCGGCTATATGGAAAGACGTGGGGACTAAGACCTAGTATGGCCCACTGGCTGTACACAAGGGTGGTCAGACCATCGTTAACATATGCGGCACTGGTCTGGTGGCCTAAGGTGACACAATCCAGTGCCAAACAAAAACTAGGCAAGATCCAAAGGATGGCTTGCCTAGGCATCACAGGGGCCATGTCTTCAACCCCAACAGCCGCCATGGAGGTGTTGCTGGATCTACCCCCCCTACACTTCGTTATTATGGGAGAGGCCAGGCTAGGACTATACAGACTAGCCTGCAATGGTAGACTGAAGATCAACCCAGGCTTCAGGGGCCACTGCAAAATTCAGGAGATCGTGAAGGAACCCATGCTTGAAATGAGGTCAGACTTCGCGAGCCCGCGAATGTGCAGGGAAAACAACTTCACAGTGGAAATCCCTGATCGCGGGGCATGGCGGGAGGAGACACCGGGCATACCACGGGACGCGCTCGTCTGGTTCACGGACGGATCTGGCGGGGAGCGTGGGACGGGGGCAGGTGTTTACTCGGAAGGACCGAGGGTAAGTCACAGTATTTCCCTCGGAGCCCATGCAACGGTGTTTCAGGCCGAGATGTACGCCATCCTGCACTGTGTGCGGGAGAACAAGAGGAGGGGCTACACCAACAAGCGGATCCTCATAGCCACAGACAGCCAGGCAGCCCTTAAGGCACTAAGTAGCCCACGGGTAAATTCCTGGCTGGTGAGTGAGTGCCGAGACGAGACGAGCGACCTGGCTGGGCAGAATGAGGTGACCCTCATCTGGGTGCCGGGTCACTCGGGGGTCAAAGGCAATGAAGAAGCTGACAGTCTCGCAAAGAGGGGGTCAGCAGAACCATTTATGGGACCAGAACCGGCTCTGGGCGTGTCAAAGAGCACTGCCAGGGGAGCCATTAAGTCCTGGGTCAGAAACCAACACAAGGTGTACTGGGCGGACTGTCCAGGGCTCAGACATGGGAAGTCAATAATTGACGGACCCAGTTCAAAGAGAGCTGTGGAGCTGCTAAACCTTAGCAGAGGACAGCTCAGAAACACAACAGGTCTCTTGACGGGACACATGGCCGTCAAGAAACACCTACATAAAATGGGGCGGTTCGAAGGGGACCTCGCATGCAGACTCTGCGGCGAGGGGGAGGAATCAGCCCAGCACATCTTGTGCGAGTGTATAGCTCTGGACCGGAAAAGACAACTGATCTACGGTCACTCTAGACCGGAGACAGAGCAATATAAAACTTCACCCTACCAATCGCTGTGCAGACTAGTTCAAGGCACAGTGATTTTGGAATGGGTGGAGTAAGACTAGGGGTATGCACAATCAACCAAGGGTTGCGGTGCTATCGGGGTGGCAAGGCCGCGGACGAGCCCTGAGGGAACAAAAAAAAAAAAAAAAAGTTAACTGTCGTCCTAAAAATGTTTGACATCCATTCTCCAGATCATAAACTTTGACAAAGAGAGTTCAAAAATTTCTCTATCTAAAAATTGACTCATATCCTCCTACTCCCCCTCTCCCCGATTTAGCAATAATCTTTCTTTTCTACTCCATATATTTTTACCAACAATTAAAATTTCGGTAATCTTCTGTTGTACTTATCTCAGAAGTAAGCAAAGGATCAGGTCGATCCGGAAGGCGAAAAAAAGCGTGATGCTGTACACTTTTGCAAAATGGTTATTAACAAGTGTCATTTTAAATAAGGAAGGAAATCAAACGCCGAAAAAAACGTTCGGTAAAAGATTACTTTCTTCCCATATGCTCGATTTTTGTGAACTCTTGTATACTTACGTAATTCAGTGCGCGATCACGAAAATGGCAAGGAAATTTGTGGAAGACGTCTATTTTGCGAGTAATCATTATTTTTCGGTTGAATTCTGAGGTTATTTTTACGGCGATTCTAAACGCATTTTAGCTTTTAATTAGGCAAACGGTTGGCAGGGCAGGTCAAGAATGTTGGCTGGGCAGGATTCTTCTAACACTGCACCCCAACCAGGTCTTTTATATCGTAAAACGGCACGTGACATTCAAACGGTAGGCGCTGTATTTACCGCATATTTCTAATTTGCATCCGATTTTTACGTCGTATTGTGTTTTGCATTTTCACGAAATAAAGGGCTGTTTAATCATAATCCTGCCTGACTTGACCTTCCTGGCCTGCCCTAACATCAGTTTGACTAATCAAAATCTAAAGGCAGAAAATATATGCTCACAGGACCTTAATGTATGGCAGGGTGAGTTTTTCCTTCGTTTAGCTTTTAATTAAGCAAACTGCTGTCAGTGTAGGTCAGGTCAGAGATATGCCGGATAGGTGCGTTTAAAATCACCGCCAAAATAATCTCAAAATTCGACCAAGAATTAACTATAACTCGCAAAATCAACGTCTCCCGCAAATTTCGTTGCAATTTTCGTGATCTGCACACTGAATTACGTAAGTGTCGAAAATTTCAGGAAAAACAAGCCTATGGCAAGAAAGTAAACTTTTACCAAATGTTTTAGCAAATTTTTCGTGAAACGAAAAATTTACTGAGGAGATCTGTGTTTGTGTTTGTGTGATTAACAAAACTAATTAAATATTACATACAACGGTTAAAGTTTCTTGGCGCAAAAGTGTCAAAAAGTAGCAGAATAAATATTTTGAAAATTTTATAATTTTTCTTCTTGAAACGTCAAAGTCGCAATTTGAAACGTCAAAATTTTCAAGTTTCCGACAACTATTTTGAAGCAAATACGGGTTATGCCGAAAAAACCTCTTAATAAGTGTGTTTCACAAAGCCTTAAGTTTTAGCTTCAACCATCACTGTCCTTCATTTTACTAAAATATTTTCAGAAAATCCATTTCAATAGACCCTCTTTCTGATGCTTCGGTAGTAGTTTCCGCTATAGAGTTTATGGTTTATTAGTCTATATTTTAGCAAATTTTCGTAGAAAAAATTCGTTATAAGGAGATCGCGAGTTTCGAATTTTAAAAAGATTTTTTTTTGAAATGAGCGCGAACTAAAACCCCTAAAACTCATATACGGGGTCAGTTTCAGCTTTTGCCTGTTTACCATATACAGGCTGACGCATTTCTACGGTAAAGCTCAATATATCCGTTATTACACAAGATACGAGGAAAAAGTATGTATGTTAAATATAGGGTGTCCTGAGCTGTATCTTATAAACATATTTTGACAATTACAGGGTGGCCCATAAGTCGCTGGTGATACACGCTTTTTTTAACAAAACACCCCTTATGTTATTGCATTTTTGTGTTTTCCGTCAAATTATAATGCATGTTTGTAAGAAAAAAAATGATATCGTTCATCGTTTTTGAGTTATTTCAATTGTTTTGCAACGTTTTTGGCACATATTTCAAACGCATATCACAAATTGTATGATATGGCGTTTTTATCAATAGTTAGCGGCGCCCCATGGAAATGACGCATTCAGAGAGCTTTTTCTTTGTATTACCCGACAAAAAAATCGAGCCGCCGTACACAGTTACTCTCAAATAGTGCCTGAATTTGAAAAGTTTTCGTAGAAATATTTTTAGTGTTTCCGTAGAAATCATTTTTTGTAAGATTTTTGTGATATGTTGCTAATAAATAATAAATGTTTAGTAAGTTATTGCAAAAAAAGTTGTCGACTTTTTGTGAAAAATATAATTTAGTGTAACATTACTGTAGGGAATTTATGTAAAAGAAATGATCATAATTGTTTTTTCAATTTTGATCCTAAAGTTTGTGAATAATTATATCCTGTCAGCTGTGTAAATAGCTTAAAGAGGTTCGTTGGCCAGGAATATCAGACCAGTTTTTCTGGAACTTTTATAGTTTATTTTCGGAAAATGTTTGTACTTTTTGAAACAACCAACCTATTTTAATGAAATATGGTACATTGTCAGGTTATACCATCAACCAAATGTCCTTCTTGTAAAAACAAGACACATTTTCCATTAAAGACGTTTTTACGTAAATTGGCTACCATGACGCATTTGCTGCGTCCCGAACTTTTTATAACAGAAAATATAAACAATAAATGAGCATATAACGTCAGATGACGTCATTTGTTCACCCCTTGATTTCCTTCTTTATTTAAAATGACACTTGCTAATATTCATCTGGCAACAGTGCTCACCATCAGGCTTTCGAATCGACCCGATCCTTTGTTTACTTCTGAGATGGGTACAAGACAAGATTCTATTTACCTATCTATATATCTATTGATTTTCACTTTGAAATACATTTTTAACTAAACAATTTGTTGCTTATTATTAGTTATTTTCTTAAATGTTTCCGGGTGGATAAAATCCATAGTTATTTTTATTAATTCGTAATTTTAAACGAGGAAGTCTAATTTTAACCCAATAAATGTTTTATTATGTCGCAGCTCTATTTATTAAACTAGGAAATGTACAATAAATGCTTGATTATTACTGGAAAGTCATTTCTTATAGAATGTGAGTAATAAAATAAATTAAAATAACTGACAATATGACAAATTGTGTCGCATGTCTTCATTGATTATAACATTGTATAAAACATTTACCTTATTGTTCCACACGATTTGCGTGACACCTAAGCATTTACTTGTAACTGCAAAGAAATACAGCTTTTTCCTTTATCAATAACGCAAAAAGCGAGAATAAAATATACCATTGTGACACAAAATGATAGGTGCAGATGTCATGTACAAAAAACTTTGATCACAGTAAAAGGTTAAAATAGAATTATAATTCGTAGCGAATTTTCTTTAAAAAATGCGAATTTTCTTTAAAAAAATGCCCTTTTATTCATTAACTTAAGTCACAAAACATGCAGCGATTTATCTAGTAAGTGCACTAATTAAAATTCATTCAACGATATCTACGATCGATTTGTAAGGTGTCAAACTATACAAGTAAGTTTCTAACCCAGGGGCGGTTTCTCTAAAGAGGCAGAGACACGCCTCCCTAGTCAGAATTAGTTACATCCTCCCAATCAGTCAGTTAGTTACATATAACTTTAATCCAATATTCAATTTTAAAGTCATACTTATTTATATTATTAATTATTATTCAAACCATATTCATATAAAAATTATATAAATCTGCAGTTACAATTACAACCGGCAACGCTGCTGGGCAGTATATTACCAAAACGATGCGATCTTCTTGTGTGCTTCTGTGACGTCACGGAGGCCCGGTTTCGATGTTTTCGACTTTGGACCATATTCTAACACATTGATTTGAATGCATAAAAATATTAGCCCTGGCAAATCAATTAAAATTACGCTTATAATCACGTGCTCGGAGGCCAGACTCCGCCATCAATATGACCGTTCGTAAGGTGGAATTTGACTTCTAGGGTAAATTCTACAGTGTGGTCTAACGAAACAAATTAATAGAAATTTTTGATTATATTTTAAATGACGGTAATATCAAACAAGACGAACAAACTCTGAGAGAATCTATTGGCCTAAAACGACATCTTAACGATCTCCATTTTCTTTTTCTTTTAAACAGTTTTAAATTTATCTTTGAACATACCGATGTGGTATTTTTAATTTTACAAAATAAAAGCAGAGATATTTGTTACGCTAAGAAACGTCTGATTGTATTAACTACTACATTGTAAGATTTTAGAAATAATAAAATTCATTTTGATCAAATTTACAATTCCTTACGTGAGAATTTTGAAAATAATGGACCAGCACCAAAGACAAGAAAGACAAGATTAAGTATTTAAAATTTAAAACAAAATTATACCAAAAATTTTTTATGAAATTTTAGACACAATAATTAATCAATTGCAAGTAAGATTTTCGGATTTAAACAAACTAGAATTTTTTGATTTAATAAAGACAATTTTGTTTCGTATTTAAAAGACTTTCCAAGGGATATCTTTGAATTATTATTAAAACAATATCCTTTGTTTGATTTAATTGCATTAAAAAACTGTATACACAGATACAGAACTGTTTCAAGATTGCTATAGGCCTATAGAAATAATATCATTTATTTACAAAACTGACTTAATTTCTTGTCCAACCGAGTTTTATACACTGCTTGCGTAAATAGCCAGAAATCCTGTCATATCTGCTTCAGTAGAAAGAAGTTTTTCTGCACTTAAACACATCAAAACATTTTCCATAAATAGTATTAGTCAAGATGGGTTAAAAAACATATCAATTATTTCTTTAATAAAAGGCTTGTTATAGAACTGCCACAGCAGGCTTCAGTTTACGATAAAGTAATCGATATTTTTGGCGAGCAAAAAGATAGACGGATTCCATTAATTTATAAAAATATTTAGGAACGTATTAGTTTATCAGTTAAATTCAGTAACAGATGCTCAACACCTCATATTTTATTGTTGACTTTTTCTTTATTTATTTTTATTTTCGTTATTGTTATTTAGAATTTATTGTTTAGTTATTTTTGCAAATATGTAAATAATCCTCGAATCCTATTTTCCTGGCATTCTGACACTACGTCCCACGCCCCACCTCTTGGCAAGTTCCATTAATTTACAAAAATATTTCAATAACTACACCACCTATTTTTTCCGTTTTTTTTTAATGAATTTTCTTACAAAAAATTCACTACGAAGAAGATCTCGACTTTTGAATTTTGAAATTTCTTCAAATGAGCGCGATCTAGGACCCCTAGAACCTATATCCGGTGTTAGTTTTAATTTTTATGTTTATATATATATATATATATATATATATATATATATATATATATATATATATATATATATATATATATATATATATATATATATATATATATATATATATATATAGTCCTTTTAGTATCGTAAACTTACGTACCAAATTTGGTCACCATAGCTTTCCTATTTTTTAAGATAAAATTTTTTTTCGAAAGAAAACCCAAAATTTTCCTAGAAAACCTGGTTCGATTTTCCTGGCTAACGAACTTATCCAAGCCACTTACAAAAGGAAGGCACATGCTAAATTTAGGAAAGCTATGGTGACCAAATTTGGTACGTAAGTTTACGATACTAAAAGGACTATATATAACTATATACCAAAATCTATATTTCTATGTTAAAAGAAAAAAAAGTGATAAAAAATATTTCGTGCCAGATCATTTCTATGAAACCTCACTACCATAACGCACTTGCTGCGTCCAGACCTTTTTTTTCGTTATTGTTATTTAAAATTTATTGTTTAGTTATTTTTGTAAATATGTAAATAATTCCCGATTTCCATTTTCCCTGATTCCTGTCACTACGCCCTACCCCTTGGCAAGTTATACTCTACACCTTCGCGTCGGTTCTTGCTGGGCAACAGTGACACGCATTACTTGGTGGCGACAAGTGAAATATAATACATAACATTATTTCTTATTAACAATAAGACAATGCGTTTCGTTGGCTAAGTAGAGTTAGGTATGCAAAAGAACGTATACTTATTGACTGTCTCTGTACTGTGAAATAGATGTCCTGCCCCGGATCCCGGACTTGAACGTAAAATCCGGAAATATAAATAAAAATACAGCGAGTAACTTAAAATTCGTTGAATCGTTGACAGTAAATTTTACAAATGACTGCAATTGGCAACACTGCCTCTACGTTTTGCATCTAGTCATAGACCACTCATTGGATTGGATCATTCATTTAAATTTATTTATTTATTGAACTATGTATTATATATATTATTATTATTATATATATATATATATATATATATATATATATATATATATATATATATATATATATATATATATATATATATATATATATATATATATATATATATAGGATTTCTATTGAAATTTACTTTTGGTCTATGAACAATATTTAACAATTTAATAACCCTTTTGTATTTATTCCTGTACCCTCAGTAACTAGTGAATAAATTATATCAAAAAGGTATCGAATTTCAAAAAGTATTCTTGTGAAAGTCTATATTTTCGTATAAATAGATTTTTTACTGAAATTCTGAAGTGCCAGGAAAACGTGAGACCTTGAAAATTTAAAAAATACTGCCTCCCCTATCACGACACTCACGAGCCGCCACTATTCTAATCTGAAATGAAAACAGTTAACAGTGCCGTGTCGCAGGAATCAATATTAGTTTATCTTTTTACTGTCTACGCACTATTTTTCTTAGAACACCGGCACAATGAGGCTATAATTTTAATTAAAAAGAATTGTCACAGAGACAATGGGGTTTCTTTTATTTCAATACGTTTAAAATTTAGCGAGATACAATTGTTTTTAATTTAATACCTTAAGCAGCTATTCTTTCGACATAATATACAAAAAAAGGCACGAAATAAGTTAACGCACTGTGGCCACAGTAAAATATACATGCTTATGAAAAAGTAACGCAAAAAATTGAAATAAGGGTTTTCCATCATAACAACGAAAAGGCTTAAATACTAAAAACAGTCTGGATGCAGCAAGTGCGTTCTGGAAGTGAATTTTCATAAAAATGTTTTTAAAAGCAAATATGTCTCTTTTTGAATTAAAGCAGGCATCAATTTTGGTTACCGGTATAGTAGAAACAATGTAACATATTTCATTAAAATCACTTTATTGTTTGAAAATGCGAAAATATTTTCCGAAAATAAACTTTAAATGTTCCCGAAAAAACTGGTTTCCTGGCCAACGAACCTTAGGTTAATAGCAAATTATTGAAATTCAATGTGGATTGTCTCGTGGCCAGTAGCGGGAAGTATCACGATTAACCATATCATTCAAGTAAAAATTTGGATCGTCAGTACAGGAAACTTTGAACAAATCACATAATTGAATACATCAATTTGGATCATCCTTGTCTAGTTAATAAATCAGCTGAACCTTCAACCGGTGTTTTTTATTCTTTTTAAACGGTTTCACTACAGTTGATTGGTGCATGTTTTAATTTAACGTAATTTACGTAGTGGAAGGTGTGAATTGTATGCGGCTTTTACTAGAATGCTAAACTGCTCATCTCTATTTAATGAGGGATGATCAGGGTTTGTCAAATTTTTAACACAATAGTCTCAGTAAAATTTCCAATGCGTCTCTCTACCATGGAACAACTTACTGGACGTCTTTCGTGGTTTTTCTCGTTAAATAAAGCGAAAGCTTCTGCATGACTTTGCAACCTATCACTATACCCAACCATTATCAATTACTCAATTCTTTCTTAATCACATTGTAAAATTTTAACATTGCCATGCAGACTTCAAGTTGACGAAAATGTACCACAGATGATACTGCTTAAAGTACGAGGAGTACGAAAGGTAAATAAATTATATATATATATATATATATATATATATATATATATATATATATATATATATATATATATATATATATATATATATATATATTATTACATACAGACTTGGAGACTACTTCTCTGGCTTCACTGTTGGTTTTCGGTTTTGTAGGTGAAGGACGTAGCCAGCGCGTGAGCTAACTGGAGCAAGTGGCCCTTAGAATTCTGGATGTTCTAGGATGTTCTTCAATGTTTCTGTGACTATAGTTTCGCTGCTTGACAGCATTCTCAGACAGATTACAATTGAATTAGTACGAAATCATGACAACTAGAACATCCAGAATTCTAAGGGCTACTTGCTCCAGTTAGCTCACGCACTGGCTACGTCCTTCACCTACAAAAACGAAAACCAACAGTGAAGCCAGAGAAGTAGTCTCCAAGTCTGTATGTAGTATGGACAAGTTTCACCAAGTAAGGGCAACAACAATCAATGAATATTTATTATTATCTGAAACTTTTAGATACAAACCAGCTAGTCCAAAATTAATGGTATAGAGAGTACCAGTAGATTCTTGTAATCGCAATATTATTATTTTGCTTAACTCATCTTAGTCCAAAAGTCAAAATTAAAAAAATATACATTTTGTTAAAGTTATATTTCGATTTTCCTTGACATATCCTTGGTATCCGGTAAGTATGGGGCAATATTCTGCTAGGGTACAGGGAAGGTCAAAATGATACTAGTATTTCATCTAATGACCTTTTTCGACTGCACTTTCTAACAAAGATATCAGGCCCCAAAGGTGCACCTGAAGATGTACATTTTCGATTCTAACTTTCAAGCAACCCTGTCTACTTTAATGGGATTTTGTAACGTTATGCAGCCCATATGGTTAAGAAATTCATACTAGAACTATTCTTGTACATTTCCAGGGAAGTCAGGAATGGACTTAACCCTGCACTCCTAGGGTCATGGTTTTTACAAGTGTCATTTTAGAAAACTAAAAACTATTTTAAATACTTTGGGCCTTTCTGTTGAAAATGGTAATCTTCATTTGTTTCAAAACAATCAACTATTTGCGGAAATATCGTTTTGTTGCCGCTAATTAATCAAATAAGTTAGAGTACCACAATAAAAGCCAGAATTGTTTGTTGTCCTGGATACCAATAGGTAATTATAACAAAACGTGTCAGTGTCGTCACCTAAACATATCTTACTTATCGAGCCTTATTCTTATGCCGAATATGCTAACATTCAGTTAATTTTATATTTATAAGTTGAAATTTACTAGATCGAAAAACATTTATAGGGATTGATCGTAGCCTAAGAGCAACACGTAAGAAAAAAAGGAAAATAAAAAGTATTTAATCCATCAGTTTGAAAATTGATTTTAGGAAGCCTTTCACCGCGTCGTGGTTTAGAAGTTCCCCAAGAAAAAACCTAAAGTAAGAAGAACATGTTTTGAACCACATTGCTGACAATCCTTCTAACAGCCTAAGTAAGCTCGCTGTTAAACAAGGCACAAGAAATTGGGTTGTTCATGAAACTTTTAAAGAAGAATCCTCTGTCCCTTACATATTCAAATAGTGCAGTGTCCCCAGATGATTATCCTACAAAAGTAAATTATGAAAACTTGTTCTTACAACATTTTGGAGAAAATCCACATTTTACCGGAACTGTTTACGGACAAATCTGGCTACACGAGAGACGGCATAGTAAATTTTCATAATCTACGTGTTTGGCATGAAGAAAACCGCCATGCAATAAAAAAGAACAAGCATCAAAAATGCTTATAATTAATGTGCGGGCAGAGATCATTGGGAATCACTTGATTGGGCCCTTTGTTTTAGAAGAAAGGTTATCGTGCTTTATATTTGCAATTCTTACAAGAGAATTTAAATAATTTATTGGAAAAGTACCCTTGCAAGATAGGGCACAGATGTAGTTTATGCACGATGGTGCGCCGCCATATTTCAACAACTGAGTGCGTCGTTATTTGTCTGATAATTTTGGTAATCGTTGGATAGGTCGCGGCGGATCTATTCTATAGCCACCTAGGTCTTCAGACCAAAATCCGTTAGATTTTTTTTCGGGTCATCTGAAATAACTTATTTACTGAACTTCAGTAAATACTAGTAAATAGCTACTTCAAAGGATAATCCATTTTTGCGAACAAACACGAAACGGTCCTACAATGTTGTTGCAAGTACAGCGACAAAAAATTCGTAGGCTTATTGAAGTTTAACACTTTGGCTGCGATACATATCCTCGACGATATATATTCAATTCTTTTGATATGAGGGTACTAATTTTGCGGGAACTTCTCGCATGCTGAGTCTGTATTACACTGAGAATATTTCTATGGTAAATATAGCTTTGGAATCTGCAAAAGTTTCTCAATCTGCAACAAAGTCACAATAATACATATTCTCAACGATATGTAACGCATATGAATAGAAATTCATAGTTCATATGTGGTACATATCCTCAAGGATATGTACTGGTTTTAGCACGTTGCATGTTAGTACATTGCGCAAATGTAAAATATGCATTTGGATGGTCAGTAGTCGTCTCCTCTTGCCAGTCGCCAGTACTGTTCTGCTATCGAACGTTGCGGGAATGTCTGTTCGCTCGAGGAAAATCTTAGAACTAGCACTTCAGCAACTAAATGATGAAATTAAGTCTGCAAGTACCACCTCTCCATCTGGTCTTGTGCCTGAACCGGAATCGCCTATCGAAGTAACTTCCTCTAACCTTGCTGCAGAAGTGGAAAATTTTGGATATTCTAAGCGTAAAAGGTACATTTCTAGTTACAAAATTGCAAATGATTCAGAATTTTCAAATCCTTTCGACAGTGATGACTCGGTGAAAGATAAAACATATCAAAATTAATCGAATGAGTAAGATTCGGAGGAGGAGGAATTTGATCTAGATTTACGTTGTGATATTCAAACAGAAAATAATGGTGATAGTGATGTGGAAGAAAGTGAGAGTTTAGAAACACATAATGATGCAACACGGCATAAAATAACAGTTAACCCTACAAATATGCCATTTGATTTATTTAGTGAAAGAAGCACACTAGATCTTAATACAAGTAACACATCAGTAAAACGTCCCTTTTCTCGAGTTAATTGTCACTCAAACAAACATATTCGCTAGTCAACAGCTCAACAAACGTCACCCAAGTAAGTCGAGGTTGAAGTCGTGAATTGACACCAATAAAGTAGAAATATGCAAGTTCTTGGGAGACACATTAGCGATGGGTTTAACAACAGTTCCTACCATAAATCTTTATTGATCAAAGGATCCCCTATACTACAACAAATACATATTCTCCGTAATGACAAGAGCTCGATATTTGTTAATTTTAAGCTGTATACACTACACTAATAACGAAGCTGCAGATGTTAACAACAGACTTTAGAAAATTGAACCACTGTTATCTATTTTACTGAAAAACTTTCAGAGTGTTTTATGTCCTGTCAGGGTTTTGGTCAACGATGAATCAATGGTTTCTTTCAGAGGAAGACTTCACTTTCGGCAGTACATACCAAATAAATCTCATAAATATGGTGTCATGCTTTATAAACTCTGTACTTCAAATGGTTACACTTTCAATGTAAAAGTATATGCAGGGAAGGAGGATACGAATCCTGAACTCGGTCAGTCACATTCAATTGTTTTGAAATTAGTTGAACCTATCCAGGAAAGAAAAGAACGAATATTATTCGCCGACAAGTTTTATTCCAGCGTACCTTTATGCAGAGAGTTGTATAGAGAACAATTACTCTACTGTGGTACATTACGTTCAAATCGAAAAGGAATACTGAAAGACTTCTCAGGAAAAATGAAGAAAGGAGAGATTCCAGGAAAGGAAAGACATAAAAAAATCATCAAATGGGTCGAGAAAAGACCAGTTTTGATGATATCCACTCATCCAATGCATACGAGTACTATAGTCCCTACAGCTGGGTACTTATTTATTCAGATCTTGGTATTCCCTCATTTACCAAAATGTATTATTCCAGGAAAGCATAACAGGACAGGTAAGTTGGAAAAATCACAAGTAGTGATGACTATAATAACGCAAAAAAAGGAGTGGACTTCAGTTACCAAATGTCCGCTTACCATAGCGTTATTAAAAAAAACTTCAAGTGGTATAGGTAACACTTAGTGAGTGGTGGACGTGCCGCCACCTAGTTGCGGAACCAAGTAGTATGTTATCACGCCAGCTCCAAATAACACAAAGTGTTAAAAAAATAGACACTGTATACAACTAACTAACAATTTAGAAAATTGTCAGCCCTGGCCCATTTCTACCCCAATATAGGGACAAAGTATGTAAGGCTAGATGCATTCTCGTAACAATTAGAACCGTAGACCGGTTTCGCTCTCATTATAGCTCTTCAGTACGGCATATTAATTGCAGCAAAAATGTACCTTAAGTAATACAGCTATAGTTTAGCCAGCCTTTTAACACTAAGTGAGTGGTGGATGTGCCGCCACCTAGTTGCGAAACCAAGTAGTATGTTATCACGCCAGCTCCAAATAACACAGTATTAAAAGAATAGCAGGGCCAGGGTTGACAATTTTCTAAATTGTTAGTTAGTTGTATACAGTCTCCATTTTTTAACACCTTGTGTTATTTGGAGCTGGCGTGACAACATACTACTTGATTCCGCAACTAGGTGGCGTCAAGTCCACCACTCACTTAGTGTTGAAAGGCTCGCTATACTATAGCCGTATTACTTTAGGTTCATTTTTGCTGCAATTAGTATGCCGTACTGAAGAGCTCTAATGAGAGCGAAACCGGTCTACGGTTCTAATTGTTGCGAGAATGCATCTAGCCTTACCTGTTGTAGGTAAGTTTATTACATTTTAGCCATCTCTTTTAAATTTCATATGTCTTTTTCGTTTAGAAAAGTGTCATTTGAGTTGTTACGGAACCACCGTGGTCAATGCATGGATTATGTATAATATGTTATCCGATAAAAAATTAGGTATCACTGAATTTAGAAGACAACTGTCAAATGATTTAGTAGAAAATATAGAGAATGATCCACCTAATAATAATAATAAAGAATACACACTTTCATAAAACCCGAGGGGCCCGGTGTAAAAAAAAAAGACGACTCTGCAAAGGATGCTATAATAAGTTGAGGGAAACATTATCTAGTCGGGAAGCAGACAAAAAAGTTCGTCACATAATCAGCTTTTGTGATGATTGTCCGAATAAACCTGTCTACTGCCTGTCGTGCTTTACTGCACATCACTCTTAAAATATTATGTAATAAACCTTCAATAAAAAAATATTTGAAACATCTAGCAGTTGCTTTTTTTTACAGTATAGGTATTATTATATTATAACGGTTTAAACTAGTCTCATTTATATTCTCATTCATATGCGGTTCTAGTCCTCCAAGATATATACGGCCTTAATGGTACATGACAGGACTATAGAACTGACAGATTTCTATTCTTAAAACTTTTATAGTTTAGTCTACTCACCTTCAGATGGAGGTAAACTCTAATCCCCCTACATATCTTCGAGGGTATGTATTGCACACTAGTATGGTTTTATTACATATCTTCGGCGATATGTATCACAGTTGTGGAGAGAAAAGGGGTTCTGCTTCCGCAGCCAACGTGTTAAGGTGCTCATTTTCAACATCTAGTGAAATAAGCAATTGGAACTAAACTTGTTTTATTCTTCACATTTTTTTCAATTTTTCTAGCTTTTAAGCTACGTAGCTTTTAAGCTACGATCAACACTAAATCGTTCCAACGCGTGTTTTCAGATTTTATTTTTAATTTGCAAAAAAGTCTAAATATTGTGTACCAAATTACTTAAAATTTACATCAAAGGTTTACTTAGACCATTTCTAGCCACCTGTAAAGTCTCATGCCAGTTACTCTGGCACTTAGAAAAATATAGCGTTTTCAAAAATATTTTTGTATATTTTTGGGGAAAAAATATCCGTTATAGCTGATATACGAACTCGTGCACGGCCTTAATGCGATGAAGATATGTGGCAAGTTTCGTTCAAATCAGCTAAGTATTTTTTGAGTTAAAATTTTAACGGACCTTGGTTTTGGGTTCTATGGATCAAAATTCGCGCCCATCTAAAGAAATGTTTTCGTGACCGCTCTATTAGCGAATGTTTCTTAATAAAAATTCTCTAAAATAGTTTTAAGTTTTCTAAAATGACGCTTGTCAAAGGCTACGACCAATCCAAACAAATGTTTCAATCAGGTAAATTTCGACTTTTTAGCTGCAAATTAGCTTTCTTAAGAATGATATAGAGAACTCTAAGAAAGCTAATTTGCAGCTAACTTTTTTGACAAAAAATACTTGAATATTCAGCACAACCGAGGTAGGGTATTGTCGACAGGTCATGCGTTCCCGACATTTTTGGTATAATCATCACCATATAAATGAAGAAAACATGAAGCTTATCAAAAATGTTAGACAATCGGTACAGCTGGGCGCATATAAAATTATATATCTCTACAGCTAAGTGAAGATTAAAATCTGTGATGAGCACTCATAGGCACACTTGGAGAACCCAACTCACCACAGCACATTTTAAAAGACCTGACGCTCGTTTCACTAACAAAGTTTGCGTCATCAGAGGATAAAAATTCTAACTACTTTACCACTAACATCACCTTTTATACTGAATTTTAGGTAAAGAACGAGACCGAGAGGGAGATTAAATCGCAGGCAAATTTTACAGTGTATTGTATTTTTATTGCCGGACGAGGTTTTGGTGCTCTCTGTATTACTTTACCTGAAAGGTTTCGGTCATTAGCGATTTTGGGAAGGTTCAACAAGACGTTAACAGAGTTTCGTTTGGCGGATATATCTGTATTCTTTTATTATCTCTCAGACGTGTCGGACTGTCGGTATTTATTTTATAAAGTAATATATCAGGTGACTGCTCATCGGTGGCGCAGCGAGGTTCATACATTTTTTATAATTACTATATTTAGCAATATACACTCTCGAGGGCGTTTAGCTGTCCTGGTTGTCAAACATTTTTTATTAATTCTAGATTCCCCTCATTAACGTGGTGGTTATTAGCCCAAATATGTCGGAAGACGGAAGATCTATTTATAGTACCGTGTCGTAATTGAACTAAGTGTTCTTTGAGTCTAATTCCAATAGATCTTTTTGTTTGTCCGATGTATTTAAGATCACAAGCTTTACAGCTTATTTGATAAATTCCCGACATTTGGGCTGTGCTATCCATGTCTTTTGGGTTACCTAGCAAATTTTTTAAAGTATATTTTTGTCGAAAATGTGAGTTGTTAATTGTCTTTTTTTAAATGGTAAGCATACAAAGTTTTTTCGGCTTTCTCTCTTCTAAAAGTCGTTGATTCCGCTAACATTTTAATTGTTTTGTTTGTTGATTAATTTCTCCACTAGGCAATCAGTGTATCCGTTATATTCCGCCACGTTCTTAATATAATTTAATTCTTTGGTATATCTACTTTTACTTAAAGGAATATTAATTAACGTTCAAAAAAAAGTTCAGACTGGCCATTTTTTGTGCCTATGATGTGTGTCATTCGGAATGTAGCTTAGAGTGGCGGTTTCCTTTCTATGGATATCGAATTCTAAAGTGTCTCTATTCTTTATAACTAGTACATTTAAAAAGGGTAATTTATTATTAATTTCTAATTCGTGGGTAAATTTTATAGATTTAAATTTATTGTTTAATTTGGAAATAAAATCTTCTATTCGGCAAATGTTTATGTTAAACACTGCTAAAATATTATCCACGTAACGAAACCACACTCTAGAAAAAAACCACTTTCACTTTCAAGGTCTGTTTCATATCTACTCATAAAAAGGTATGCAATAAATGGCGATAGTTTGTTCAAAGAATTCATTGTTGAATTGAAATACATGTACTTTAATACAAAGGTAAGTTTTTAGTAAACAGGTTAATAAATAGCGAAGAATTAAGTTATATGAAGAACGTGGCCGAATATAACGGATACACTGCTTGCCTAGTGGAGAAATTAAGCAACAAACAGAAACCAAACAAAATGTTAGCGGAATCAGCGACGTTTAGAAAAAAAAGCCGAAAAAACTTTGCTTACCATTTCAACCTCGAGGGGCCTAGAGGACATTTTTAAAAAACCCAACTTGCAACTAACATTTTTACAAAAAAAAATACTTTACAAAACTTGCTAAGTAACCCAAAACCCGGCCAAAATGTCGGGAATTTATCAAACAAGCTGTAAAGATTGTGATCTTAAATACGTCGGACAAACAAAAATATCTATTGGAATTAGTTTCAAAGAACACTTAGAACACTTATGATAAGGTACTACTATAGATAGATATTCCATATTTGGAATAATCATCACCACGTTAATGAGAAGAATCTAAAATTAATAAAGAATGTTAGGCAACCAGGATAGCAAAACGCCTTCGAGAGCATATATATTGCTAAATATAGTAATAATAAAAAATGTGTGAACCTCGATCCGCCACCCATGCGCGGTCACCTGATAGATTGCTTTATAAAATAAATAACTACAGTCCGACACGTCCGAGAGATAATAAAAGAATACAGATGTTTTCGCCAAACGAAACTATTCAAATTTAGGTGCCATTGAACTTTCTCAAAATCGATAGTGACCGAAACCTTTCAGGTAAAGTAATAAAGAAAGTTCAAAAACCTCGCCTGGCAATAAAAATAAAATACACTGCAGACTTTGCTTGGGATTTAATCTCTCTCTCGGTATCGTTCTTTAAATAAGATTCAGTATAAAAGGTGATGTTAGTAGTAAAGCAGTTAGAATTTTTCATCCTCTGATGACGCTAGCTTTGTTACTTAAACGATCTCAGGTCTTTTAAAATGTGTTGTGGTGATTTGGGTTCTCCAAGTGTCCTTATCTCTAAAGCTATTAACAGCAAATTTTGTATGAAAATAATTCCACCACCTCTATAAAATTCATTGTCCACACAATATTTCCTTGATATGGAAGCTGGGTGGGAACGATTATATTAAAATTTTAATAGAGGGGCTTCCGGTAAACATAAGGGTAGAAACTATCTTTACGAACGTCGCTCTAGGGTGTGTTCAAGAAATTCATATATCTGGAAATTCTGTTGCAGTAAGCAAGTGACAACACTAAAGATTTGACATTTGCTTATATTTCGATTTAATTTATAAAAGTCGTGTAAATTGCAAGCACACGCAAAGGCTTTTTAGTATTGCACGTTGTAAAGTTATTATAAATAAATAAAATACCTGGCACCTAATATAAACGCAATGTTAGTTGTTAGACGTTTGGAATATTTCATTCTCTGATGACGCTAACTTTGTTAGTTCAGCGATCGTGATATCCTTAAAAACTCTGTGCGCAGCAAGTGCGTTATGGTAGTGAATTTTTATAGAAATGATCTGGCACCAAACATTTTTTCATCATAAGCTTATACCTTTTTTTATTTTAACCTAGAAATCTAAATTTAGGAACATAATTTACCTTTTATAACGTTAACCTACCTACCAAATTTGGTTACCTTGGCTTTTTTTCGGAGATATTTTTTTTAAAGAAAACCTGGTTCGTTTTTCCTGGATAACGAACTTATCCAAGCCATTAACAGAAGAAAGGAGCTGCCAAATTTTATAAAAAACGGTCCATTATTTTTTGAGTTTCGGTGTGATACACACACACACACAGATATATATATATATATATATATATATATATATATATATATATATATATATATATATATATATATATATATATATATATATATATATATATATATATATGAGACATACTTGGTTCTCGGGTTGAACCGCGTCCAGAATTTTTGAAAACTTGACGATTCGGCTCCTGTTTTGGAGCCATTTTCAAGAGGTAAAGGAAATATATAAGGACACTCTAAGGCCTCAGGGAGATCTAGGCCTAGGGTTAAACACACACTGAGACCTCACAGACAATCTCTGGTGAGATTTGGGAAGTAGGCAGATTGAGGCCCCGTAATCGAGCTACCACAACCCAACCCACCGTTGTCCATTGCTCTACGGAGTAGGCAGATTGAGGCCTTAGACTGTCCTTACATATTTCCTTTACCTCTTGAAACCAACCCAACCCATCTTTGTCCACCGCTCTAAGGAGTAGGCAGACTGAGGCCTTAGAGTGACCTTATATATTTCCTTTACCTCTTGAAAATGGCTCCAAAACAGGAGCCGAAACGTCAAGTTTTCATAAATTCTGGACGCGGTTCAACCCGAGAACCAAGTATGTCTCACATTAAAGACCGCGGAAATCTTTTTGAACATATATATATATATATATATATATATATATATATATATATATATATATATATATATATATATATATATATATATATATATATATATAAACATATAAAAATTGAAACTGACCCCGGATATGACTTCTAGAGGCCCTAGTTCGCATTTGAAGGAATTTTTTTAAATTCAAAAATCGGGATCTCCCCATTAGTGATCTTTTTCTATGACAATTTATTAAAATGTGTTTTGGTGAATTAGGTACTCCAAACGTGTACTTATAAGTGCTCATCGCAGGTACCAATCTTACTTAATTATCCATCATTCTATATCGATGATACTTTGCGCCTAATGAAATATGTACTTTATACACATAATAAACTTTAGGAAACATTCGCTTTATACTTGATCTATAACAACTAATTTTATTTTAATTTGTGGGCTTAACTTGGTCAATATAAGAGTACAACTGCCAAACAACAAAATACATATCTATAAATCAATGACAAATCACCAGTTAGCTGCTACAATCAGTGTTATAATGTCTTCCCTTTAGGAAGCTAGCTAATGACGTGAGAAGCGAATTATCTGCCACAAAACTCCACGTTACAGCGTTGTAGCTAATTGATTAAGGGTTACGTTCCCTCTCCAGTAGAGTGCGTTGGATAATTCGATTTTGTGATCATCTGATTCTAATAGGACTCAAAAGTGGCATGTCCGCATGTTAGTTAACAAAAAAATATATTCTGCAACTAAATGTTGGATCTTTAGTTTGTGCAAGGATAATAGAATTTAAAAAATTCTGGACGCAGCAAGTGCGTTATGGTAGTGAATTTTCATAAAAATCTTTTTAATAACAAATATGTGTGTTTTTTTAAAAAAGCAGGCATCAAATTTGGTTACCAGTATAACCTATATAGTAAAAAACAATTGCCGTGTTTTATCAAAATAATTTTATTGTTTGAAAATGTACAAAAATTTCCGAAAGTAAACCTAGAGTGTTCCTGAATAAACCTTTTCTTGGTCAACCTTATAGGTTAATAGCAAATTGATCTTTTCAAATATGAAGCATTTAATCAAAATTCGTTACCATAACGCACTTGCTGCGTCCAGAATTTATTTTCTTACAAACATGCATTATATTTCGATGGAAAATGCAATAACATAAGGCGTGTTTGATTAAAAAAAGGAAATTTATATCATCAACGACTTATGGGCCACCTGTGATTGCAGAAATATTATTTTAAGATGTAGCTCAAGACACCCTATAATTAATATATACAAATTTTCTTCATATCTTATATAATAACGGATATATTGAGCTTTATTAATTTTTTACGAAAATTTGACAAAAATTATATACCATTAAATGATAAACTCTATAGCTAAGGCTACGGCCAAGCATCAGAGAAAGGGTCTCTTTGAAATGAATTTTCTGCAAATATTTTAGTAAAATGAGGGACTATAACGGTTGAAACTAAGACTTTAGGGTTCTCCTTTAGGCTCCTTCTTGAGACATTTTATTTCTATAGCCCGTATTAGATTTAAGTTATTTGCCTAAATGTTGCCAATTTTGACATTTTAAATCGCCACTTTGACGTTTTGAGGAAAACCCCAATTTATTTATTTTTAAATGCCTATAACTTTTTTGTCTTTTGACCTAAGTAGCTAAATTTTGGTAGGTAACTTACCTATAAGGATGTAAACCTGCGTACCAAAATAGGTTGCCCTTACTTTGTTAATTCGGAGATATAAATTTTTTCGAAAGAAAACACAAAATTTTCCAGGAAAACCTGGGCAGATTTTCCTGAGTAACGAACTCATCCAAGCCATTTGCAAAAGGAATTTTTTCACCAAATTTGATCAAAATCGACGCATTATTTTTTGAGTTATCGGTGTGATACATATATATATATATATATATATATATATATATATATATATATATATATATATATATATATATATATATATATATATATATATATATATATATATATATATATATATATAAACATATAAAAATTGAAACTCACCCCGGATATGTTTTCTGGGGGGCCTAATTAGCGCTCATTTGAAGAAATTTTTTCAAAATTCAAAAGTAGGGATCTCCTCATTTGTGAATTTTTTTTAAGAAAATTCACTAAAAAAAATACAAACAAAAACCAAATTTTACCTTTAAGACTAAAATATACAGAGGGCGTTTTTTTTGGACTTTTAATAACACAATATGCGACTTTTTTTTTTTTAATTATTATTATTACCTTTATTGCTTAAAATTATACAGCATGTTTATTCAATAAGTCTAAGACTTGTGGTGAATATTAACATAATTTTATACATAGTTGCATCCAAAACTGCTTGACAACACTCCAAATTCAACAACCTTAAAATTTTGACATTCCAAAAAATTTCTTTCCTGTTCCATTTCGTTCTTCTAATGTTTCACCTCATACCTCCATTTACAATTAATACTAATCACTCCATAATACTTTTCCAATTGCAAGCCTTTCTCAACTACCCATATTTTTGCCGAAATTGTAAATTTTGTACGAGACCAAAAATGACATTTTAATTTGACATTATTACTAAGAAAGAAAAAAAAGTTATATTTAAAAACCATGTGATACATTTTGAGTTCTTGCCAAATTTCTAGAATTTTTGAATTAAGTGAACAATTGAAGTTTTTAGTGACTGGGAAACTGTTGTATTTTTAAATATAAAAGGCCATTTTTCCAATGATTCGTTAAGGTGAGTGATTTTACACATTTCATTTCAATAAAAGTACATCAGTTTGTGACTTTTCGCCTATTTCATACTTTTATTATTGAAAAAATTATGCGTTACATCTTTAGTTCGCCCAAATGGCAATAAATTTAAAAAATTAAAAAAAAACACCAAATTTTACCTTAAGGTCAAAATATACAAGTAGCATTTTTGGGCGTTAATGGCATCTAAGTACTTTATTTTAATTTCCTAAAAATTACATTTAAAAACCATAATCTACATTTTGAATTCTTGCCAAAATTCAAAAATTTTAGAACTGAATGGAGAATGGGAGTATTACAGGCCGGGTAACTGCTGTATCTCAAAATATAAAAGGCTGTCTTTCCAATGATTCGTTAATGGCATTTCATTTTGATTAAAGTACATCATTTTGTGACTTTTCGCTAATTTCTAATTTTTGAAGAAGTAGCCTAGATTTCACTATCAGGAGGTAACTGTTTAACCCACTTCCTATTCCACAGCACAACCCATTTGTGGGTGTTAAATGATGTAGATTTAGTGAAGAGCTTTCACCTAAATTCAGATTTTCGATTAAATTTTGGTATTGTGGGTCTTAAGGGTAAAATTTCTCTAATGTAGCCTCCTATTATTTTATAACGCACACGTTTTCTGTAGACTCTGTAACAAGTTTGATGCATCTTCCAACAATTTGAGTATAGTAGTGAAAATTTCAGAAATCAAATGCAGGCAGAGTTTTATCTTGTAGATACTATATATTTCTGTTTTCGATCTTTCCTTTATTAGAGGGAGCTCACAAGTTATTCAGTTTTTAAGCAGGCGGTAGTCCGTGGCATCAAAATGTATTAAGGAAGTCGTAAAATTGTTCACAGACTTCCTATGAGATTTTGAGTTCTTGCCTTTCGTACCCTCCTGTAACATAACTTTGCTATGTGTTATCTCTCGTCCACTGACATAGCCAACGACAAGGTAAAAGAAAAATGCGTTTCTCTCAATTACAGGGTGATTCCTTTAATTCCGTCTGACAAAAGTCTCGTTGCTTGAACAACTTTAAAAATATTCTTGGTACCACATTTCATTGAGTGATGTCTCATAATGTCGAACTAGGCAGAAGCAAATATCTTTAACAGGTTCCAACCCGGTGTTACAATATTGGAAATTATACGACTTTCTGCTCAGTGTTCCAATATTGGAACGTAGCCTAAAGAGTTTCCTATTTCCACAATTAAAAGCGGCAACAAGGCGATATGTCAACAAAGTTATTCTGTGGCCTCATACCAATACATCTAGGTAATAAACCACATTATTTTTCATTCTATGTTGTAGTGAACAGTGATTTGTTGAACAAGTTAAAAGTAAACCTCGAAGAGGTCTACTGAAAGGTAAGAATTGATGCTCATATTTATCTATTTTATCAATATATTTGTATTTTACTGTGAAAATTATGTAGCAATATCAGTTGACGTGTAAGTAGTACCCAAATGATAACTATTGTCGTTGCAGCGTTTTGGAAATCCATTAGCGAATCAGTATAACAGGATATAAATACAGTAGATGCTTGTTAAAATCTGAACAATTGTCCATATTTGAATCACATTGTACTTCCAATAATGACGGAGGTAATTATTCTAAACGATTTCCGTGAACACCCTGTATAAAAGGTTCGTAACTAATATGGAACAAGACTCGGGGTTTCAGGAAAAGTAAAAAAAAAAAGATAACATTGTAATAGGAATATTTTAGAGATAGCAGCCTTCAAAAGGTTTCATCCGAAAAGCGCCATCTGGTGGCAAGAATAAGAAAATAAAATAATTTCATCTGAATTGTACCTAAAAAAAAAACGTTTCGAAGAGTTTTTTCCCCGAAGCTCTAGTTGCCATAGTTGCCTAGATATGAATGTCGCTCACCTAATGAATCACCCTGTATATCACAGCTCCGATGCACTTTTGAAATCTTTTTTTTACCACTGTTACATATGTTGTATGAGGTACTATCAAAATATGGTAGTGTTATTCGTGGCCGCAAAAAAAAATGGTGATCCCAAAATGACGATACCCCTTTCAAGTTTCTACGTTAAACAGTTTAGTTTTGACCAAGTTTGTGGTCTTATTTTAACAGTGCGCGGCGCCCGGTGGGCCTAAGCCTAAGGAAACTCGCACGCCGCCAGCTACACAACACATCTTTCTATTAGGGTAATTCAGATGTAATTTTGGTATTGGTATTGACATTGAAGACTAAATACATACCGCATAAATTCGCTTGTTAGCGAGGGGACTAGAGCTCAATTTTTGAATCGTTCAATCAAACTTCGCGATGTTATTTTTATCAGAAATTTCGAACGAGGGACACTTGGTAACTTGCCAACAGGAAGTGATGTCATTATCATTATGACGATTTCAAAATTTTGAAATTGCCCAAAATAAAGTGCTTCGGTCGTGAGGTCACGGGGGAAATTGCACCCATTACCCCCCCACTGTAACCGCACCTGATGTTAGATTTGGTGCTGGGTCCGTTACTTAAATATATTTACATTTATAAATAAATGTAATTGCATCATGAAACAGATATATCATTGGCATGTTTACATTTACTCTCAAGCAAGATTGCAAAATACTCACGAAGGTCTCTCATTTGTCGACTAAGAAATATTTATATACTTCACGGCAAGTGGCGAAGTCAAAAGACAATTTAGTAGTAAATCACTCCTTGAATTTTGAGCAGGGTTGAAAGAATTAGTTTTTTTGTACTGACAAGAAGAGCATTTTGTATAATATTACCATTTTCAACATCCTACCTTTGCGAAACCAGATTTTCTGCGGCGGCTGCTTTAAAGACAAAATAAATACCTCAGCTAAATATAGAATAAGATCCACTATGTGAAAGTTGGAACCTGTGATGAGCTCTGATAAGTATCCTTGGAGAACCCAAATCACCATAACACATCTTTTTAACGACCCGACGATCTTTTCACTAACAAAGTTAGCATCATCAGAGGATGAAAAACTCTCACTACTTTCTATTATAACACCAAATATTTATATGGATTATAAGGTAAAGAACGATACCGAGAGGGAGATTTTTAAATCTCCCTCTTGATGATTTATCACAGGCACATTTTCTGTGTATTGTATCTTTATTGCCGGACGTGGTTATTGAACTTCCGTTTATTACTTTACCTGGCAGGTTTCGGAATATTTATCTGATTTAAAGACAGAGCGCAAATAGAGTACTGGAAATCAGCGGCGCGACTCGATTTAAGGAACTTTTGTTTTTTATTGCTCTAGAATTATAAATACTCTCATACGCATCAGATATCGCTTGCTGTCTGACATTTTTGATAAGTTTTAGATTTTCCTTATCAATGTGGTGCATATTATCCCAAATATGTTGTGCCACGCATGACTTGTCTACACTACCGTATCTTAAATGTGCCAGATGTTCACAAAATCTGGTCCCTAGGGTCTGCCCAACGTATTAAGATTACAATCTTTACAACTTGTCTCATAAATAGCCCACATTTCAGGGGCTTTATCTCTATCTTTCGTATTACCTAACAAATTTCTTCAATTATTTTTTGTAGAAAAAGTTTGCTGAAAATCGGCTCTCTTAAAATGCTCTCAAGACCTCTTGTGATACGAGGTTCAAAAGGTAGGCAAACAATTTTTTTTTCTTTTTTTTCTTCATTCCGCTAACATTTTCTTTGTTCTATCAGTACCGATACAATCCTATATAAATGTATTCTATTGCTGAAAAATAATTTAAATAAAAAAATTTAATAATATATTTGTTCTTATTTTTTCACAACATACTCGCGCTTCCCATCTAGTTTTATCGCGCCTCCCTAGGGGGAGGGCGCCCCACAGGTTGAGAATCGTTGATATATGTAGTTTAGGAAATATGCTAAGGGACTACATTCAGCGAATAACTTCGTATCGATGTTCAACGTAATTTTCTGATAATTGTTAAATTGTATATCAAAATCGCGTAATATTTATTACTTGCTGCCATTGCTTTTCATCCTTTAATGAGTTATTAAAGTAATTTGTAAATTGTGTTGGTGACTTAAGCTTGTTTGAAAGTTTTATTTACGATTACTTTTGATGATATATGTGAGAAACGCCGCTTGCCTCATTATAGGCAATAATGTCTTTATACTAGCATGGTTATAAGACGATTTATTATATTATTATATCCGTTAATAAAAAAATATATATAAAAAATATCTGCAAATAAACTGAAAGGAATAAACAGTTTTTTATATCCCTATTTTAATTCAAATCTAGATTTGCAAAAGCTGTGGGATATTGATTATATCATTTCATTGAAAATAACCATGCTTTTATGATATCTAACGCTAAAGTAGGAAAATGTGGATGATTTATTTTATAGACTTGTGTTTAAAAACGGTATTATAACCTTATGACAACTCTTCGTAATACGGAGCATAACGTTACACTACACCATAAAAAACAATAACTAGTTATCATTTTAAGACTTCTTTTAGTGCTTTCCCTTCCAAGGATCTTTAGATAAATATAACATTGTGCTCAGCGGCCATAAGTTTAGATTTATTCTCTGCAAATTGAACCATTATAAAAAATGTAATATCGTACCCTTTATAACATTAAATTAGTTAGGACTGGCCACGTGGGACGTGCATCATAGAACGGAAAACTTACGAACAGAGAATTTTAAGCTAGAATTAGATTTAAGCGTTTATGTAATGATTTATAGCTGACTTAAAACAAAAATGACATTTTTTCCCTTTCCTGCAGGGCGCGTCCGCGTCTTTGCCGCCCCGATAGCACTGCAGCCTTTGACTTATTGTGTATCGGAAATGACATCACTGACTCCATCAAAGTGATGTGGCAGTATCTGCTACCACAACGGCAAATAATAGGTAAGCAGAAATCACTGTGCTAAACCGAGCCAGAAGAACAAACTTTACATGCTTTCTGTATCTGCTAAAATTTCAATTAAGTAGCACGCGTCTTGATTGGCTACATTTGACAGGATCTACCGGCACATTTACAAAAACAATTAATAACATGGTTTAAAATAGATACAGGATATATAATAGCCATGGGGTGTATGCACCCGATGAATGACATAAAGAAGAAACCAAAAACATTCCTGTAGTGTTTTCGGAACAACTTGACAAAAGAACACAAAACCATTATCTTTCAGTTGATAGATTATATCACGAAAGATTTTGAAAATCACTTACTTTGTTAACACCACATTTTCTGTTTTAAAAAAGAGCCTTTGACTGTATTGGAATAGGAAATAACTAAAAGTATTATAATTTTGTAGTTGCCAGCGTCAGGGTTTTGGGATCTTTTTTGTTGTTGAATTGTTGTGAATGAAGGCACGCACTCAAGAACTGTCAAATATGTATATTCGGTTGTACATAGCTCAACGCTGGGTCCTGTTATTTTCTTGTTATTCATAACCAGTTTAAAATCTATTTAATGTTCTAAAATTTTTGGCTTTTCAATTATTTGCATCACCCGCCACTGGGTTCGCATTTTTAAGTGCCCTAAATTTACCTAAAAGTCGTTTTTTACGGCTTAAAAACCGTACCTACCTCCAATTTTATGAACAAACTAACACTAGACGAAGAACTAAAGCTCCTCATCAGTAGGTCGACTTTCCTTAACATGGCTCCACACCTGAGGGAATAAGGCAGGGTCGCTCACTATGCATTTCATCGTGTTTTTCTGTTAGGAATGTGCTAACTAAGCAAGTGTGCGAACATCTGTATTTGTTTGTATTGATAACGTTTAAGCGATCTTCACGTATCTAGAGCAATCTTATTTATTCTCTTAACTTAATATTTAGAAACTTAAGCAATATTTCAATAACAATTATATTTATTTATATGTGTAACTAGTTCTTACCTAGATACGTTCTTGTGTATAGTCTATTGTTAGTGTTAATTTTTAAAATAAATTTTAAAGCCATAGCATTTTTGAATAATAAATATAGAGATATCTCAAAGAGATAACCCAAGCCACAAGCTCAGCGACGGTTATGAACATAACCTGCATTTCTTTTTAAATAATCGCTCACACATCATTAAATAAAAGGTGACATCGACTATAAGTATATTTATAGCAATAAATTGAAAAACAGGCTACCAGAAAATAGTAGATAAAGAACTTGAAGTCTTGTGTTTGCCGAAATATTTCCAGCTGTCTGTTCTTATCAACCTTATGTTTATCAGCACACTTCTTATATCCCTACTTGCAAATGTGTTATCTTGACAGGAAAAAATAGTTTTGAAACCTGATACATTGGAAAACAGATGATGAATTAAAAAACTTGGAAATATAGGTTATCATTACCTGCAGCAGTTGCTGGATCTCATCAAGTTTCTTGTGAAATGTTCCTAATATTTCAGTGAAAATTATTTAATTCATCACAAAAAAAGATCTTTAAATAATTAAAACCCCCGAATATGTATACATAGGGGTTTTTTTTAGACTGGTATTTTTTTTCAACTGGTTTTTAGATTGCACCAGACAGGTACTCTTTTTAAGTAGATCGGATTTTTCTGGATATACTATTTGTTCTAATAAATTGAATTTTTCCTTAGAAACTGAATCCTGTTAGCAGTTGGCTTTACCGTGTGTGTGAGTTCCATTTGCCTCACAATTGGATTGCTGATTAATTAACTACAACAAAGACGTCTGGGTATAATAAATACAACAGCTGAGAGGGGGAAAATATGTTTTACCACCCCCTTTTAATACTTATCAACCATATTACTGTTAAAAACAACCACTATTGCGATATTTGCTGTTGCCTAACATAGCTGTATTGTTTTGTGTAAACGTTCTGTGATCGCAGATCGGTAAATTAGCATCTTTACTATCAAATATCATTACCATACTGTCAAACAGCTTTGTAGCCACGAACCATTGTAACCATTTAATAACAGAGCCATTGTATATTTACCGTTATATATATATATATATATATATATATATATATATATATATATATATATATATATATATATATATATATATGATAATTATTTGCTGCTCACAGTATTTTCTAAACACTTCTTTTTAATTTCTAACCAAACACATTAGATTAGACGTTGACACTCGGCACACCAGCAGGTGTGCCAATTATATTATATAATTCAGTGAAATGGCAGTGGAAGAAGCAGCCGCGGGACAATAGAGTTCAGTAGGTGTGATAATTAATACTTTAATATTTTTTTGTTTCCCTTTTGTTAATCACTTTAAGGGGTTACACCAAGGCTGACATTCCTTGAATACCCCAAGTGCAGCGTAAGTTACACAAAGGAACTGATGCTGTCACAGCCCCTGCTTCCTATTTGGGGGTTTCAACTGTCACTCGAAGGAAGTTTAATGGAGGGCTGATGTCTTCACGTTGCAGGATGTCAATTTTTAATTTAAAGTTGGTGTCTGTAGGGATTTATTATAAATGTGCATAATAATTGAGATATTCAATTTATTCCATTTGGCTGTTTTACAGTATATATATATATATATATATATATATATATATATATATATATATATATATATATATATATATATATATATATATATATATATATATATATATATATGTATGCATATCAGCCTCTATCGGTGCATAAACTGAAAAATAATTGACCGTTTTTCATGAAATGATAAAATTCGTTAGGAAAATTGTCCTAATAGAGAATATACCACACACTAGGTGAAGACTGGAACCTGTGATGAGCACTGATAAGTATACTTTAAAACCGTTAATCACCACAGCACATCTTTTTCAGGATCTGACGAATGTTTTACTAACAAAGTTAACTTCATCAGAGGATGAAAAATTCTCACTATTTTCTACTACAATACCATCTATTTATATTGCTTCTTAGGTAAAGAACGATACACAGAAAATGTGCCTGCGATTTAAATCTCCCTTTCTTTATTTCTCTTTACCTGCGAAGCAATATAAATATATGGTGTTGTAGTAGAAAGTAATTAGAATTTTTTATCCTCTGATGACGCCAACTTTGTTAGTGAAACGATCGCCAGGTCTTTAAAAATATGTGGTATGGTGATTTGGGTTCTCCAAGTGTACTCTTATAGAATATATAAGTTCGGAAAATTCCAGGGTAGTGAGATAAAGCTGCTCACTAGCGCCGGTGACTGGTCATAATCGCGGGAATAAACTGACGTTAAAGAAGCAAAATTTAAACTACAACAGTACGAAAAATCAAAAAAAAAAAAATATTTTATTATCTATAATCCAATTATCTTATTATTGTTCCACGTTAAAAAGCATTAAATGCATTTTGGAGTTTTCGTGTACCGCCCTGAAAATCTAATCGCACTTCTTACCCATAAATAAGGTTCTCACACGGTGAAGTAGACACAGAGGATGTTGACTTACCTACAAAAGAAAACATAATATTAGATATTGATGAAAGTGTATCTTCTTAAAAAATATACTATCTAATACAGATTTCATGTATTTTAAATGTTTCTTTTCATGGTTACTTGTTCATGTGGAGCGTAGTAGTCTTAATATTTTTGTACTATTTTTATGGCGGTGTGCTGGATAATTCGTATATTTCTCGGATCTAAAGATAAAGGGAAAGCAATAGTAATATCGGATATTTCCTGTTGCGCGAACTAGCCCCCCTAGAACCCATATCCAGGGTAAGTTTCAGCTTTTATCTATTATATATATATATATATATATATATATATATATATATATATATATATATATATATATATATATATATATATATATATATATATATATTCGTTAGCCAGCAAAATCGGCCCGGGTTAGCCCGGGAAATCTTTGGAAAAAAAATTATATATCCGTAAATAACAAAGTAACAAGGTAAATTAATTTCTAATTAATTAAATCTAAAACGTCAAAATTGATAATTATGGTAGGAGTACGAATATGAGTAAAAAATACGACACTAAATGAGTAATCTCCTAGATCTGTGTCTAAGTCGTTATTTTCCATCATTTAGTTAAAATATGAACAAAAAATCCATTTTCAATAAAAATTGTTTGGCGTAAATAGTAGACGTTAGATCATAGACATACTACCGGAAATACCTGCTGATACACACACATCGAGCGTGGCCGAGTGGGGTAAGCTCTGTACATCGGATAATGGACTCCTATATGACGAATTCTAAACCTAGTTAGTGACTACTTTTTATCATTTTTTTAGTCCCATTTCACTTTACCGTTATCTGATCAAATTGTTGTTATTCCGATGATTTTTTTAGCCAGTTTTTGTATTAAAAATAATATAATAAAAAGGAGATGAACACTTTTAAGACTTAATTTAATTCGAATAGCATATCTGGTTGTTTGTTCTTGTGCTAAATTATTGAAACCGTTCCATATTTATTACAGTCGTACACTTATCCCGTGACTTCACAAGTGCTTGTTTTAGTGAATGTTGTTGAAAAAATCACAAATGAGGATATGCCGACTTTTGAATTTAGAAACAATTTCTTCAAATGAGCGCGAACTAGGCCACCTTGAACCCATATCCAGGGTCAGTTTTAATTATATATATATATATATATATATATATATATATATATATATATATATATATATATATATATATATATATATATATAATATATATATATATATATATATATATATATATATATATATATATATATATATATATATATATATATACAAAAATTTAGACAAAAAAGCCTCCAAATATCAAAGAAGCGTTTTGAACGTCAAAATTGGGCAGCATTTAGGCAAAAACCTGAAACAAATACGGATTATGTAAAGAGTGTTTTGCAAACCTTTAAGTTTTAGCTTCAACCATCACTGCCCTTCATTTTACTAAAATATTTGACGAAAATTCATTTCAAATAGACCCTTTCTCTGATGCTTTAGAAGTAGTTTTAATTAAGTTTATGGTTTAACGGTCTATAATTTTTTAGCAAATTCGTAGAAAAAATTTGTTATGAGGAGATCGCGAATTTTGGATTCTAAAAATATTTCTTCAAATGAGCGCATCCGTTATCATAGAAAATACGAAAAAAATTCTATACGTTAATTATAGGGTGTCTTGGGCTGCATGTTACAAAATTATTTTGAGCATCATAGGAGAGCCCATAAGTTGGTGATACAAATTTCCTTTTTTTAATAC
The DNA here is from genome assembly GCA_964006375.1 of Tillus elongatus. Classification (NCBI taxonomy): domain Eukaryota; kingdom Metazoa; phylum Arthropoda; class Insecta; order Coleoptera; family Cleridae; genus Tillus; species Tillus elongatus. The sequence continues at coordinate 102,100,220 of OZ023263.1, read as the reverse complement.
ACCTTATGTTATTGAACTTTTCCATGTTTTATCAGATTTCACTGCATGTTTGTAGAAAATAATTTTGATAGCATTAATCATTTTCGAGTTATTTTTGATTTGCAACTTTTCAGATTTTTGGCACATATCAAAAATTATAATACAGCGTTTTTACCAATAAATAGCAGAGTGCCATGAAAATGACGTATCCAAAGAGGTTTTCGTTTATATTATTCGTCGAAAAATCGAGACGTCGTATACAGGCCTATCTCAAATACTGATTGAATTTTCAAAAATTGAAACTGCTGTAACCCAAATAGAATAACCTGTATTCTGTCTTTCAGAAGTTAGGGGCATGCCCTTTGCTTTAAGTTTAGTAAAGCATACCAACAAATTCTAGTTTTGCAAATATTTAGGTACATTTACAATCGCATACCATGATTTGATCAGATTATGTGATTATTAGGCGAATTTTTTAAGAAAAATATAAAATTATTAATTTAATAGGATTATCTACGTTAACATTTTCCTAATATACAAGTAGTTGATAACTTATAGTCTCAAATGTCAAACGAAACATTAAAGTAGCAGACATCAGGAATATTTATATTTCTGACAAACACATAAAAATATGTGTCTCTTTCCGCTTAAGTATGTATTTATTTATTTCCACTGGTTACAATGTCCGTGAAAAGTAAATAAAACTACTTTTTCTTTTTTTAATCCTAATTACAGGTCATGTATAAAATTTGAATTTTATGTATCGTTTTGGCAATTGTTTTATTTTTTTTGTCAAAAACGAGCAGTTTTCGCAGATTTTTTTTGTGTTTCTGTAGGAATCATTGTTGGTAAGATTTTTATAAAATTTTGGTAATTAATAATAAATGTTTAACAAGTTATTGTAAAAAAGATGTTTTCGGATTATCGTGAAAAAATGATTTGCAAATTTTCATGTTAATTTTTTTTGTGAGTTTCGTCGAAGAGCTTTTTTTGAATAAGTATATCTTAACAGGTGGGTAAATAGCTTGAATGGTTTCGTTGGCCAGGAAAATCGGACTAGTATTTTCAGAAACATTTAAAGTTTATTTTACTAAAATTTTTATACCATTTACAACAATCAAGTTATTTCGGTAAATTATGGTATTTTTTCTAGTATGCAAGTTATACCAAATTTCATGCCTGCTTTCATTTAAAAAAAGATATTTGCTATTAAAAACCTTTTTATGAAGATTCACTACCATAACGTACTTGCTGCGTCCGGACTTTTTTTTTCCTTCGCCAATCAGGTTTTTACATGTTTTGACACTTGTCACGATGTTTGAGCTACAAAATATTTTCCGATTTTCCGTTCTCGTTACCATACCCCTACACGTGTTAGACGATATGGAAATAATTATTAAATCAACGTGGCTGTTTTATGACAGTGTGAGCTTTAGCCAATGAAGCAACTGTTCTCTTTATTCCAAAAATTAAAAAAAAAATTGCAGCGTAAAGAATCTATGAATGTAACATGAATCTTTTGTATAATAGCGACCTAAATCTGCGAATGTAATTCAAAAGTTCTGAATAAAAGTACCTAGTTGTCTGTTGTTTCCACGGTTGGATTTTTCAGAGAGATATATAAAGCATCCATATGCGCTAAAATCCGACTTGTTAGCACAAAACAAGTTTGAAATATTGCAGGTGTTCACAACTGCATTTAAACAAGATCACTCAATACTCTACAATGAACCGTTTTCACCATACGTGTAGAGGAAATTGTATCACAAAAACGTCATGATGAATCAACGTTTCATTACTTCATTTATGCCATCTAGCATTCGCTATCTAAACATGGAATAACAAGGCACTAGTGATTAATGGAACTTAACTGGCAGCACATAATTGAATGAGCGGGAACATCCTCTTAAAATGCAGTTGTTATTGTGAAGTTGTTTTGAAATACAATAGCATGCCATCGACTTTATTTGTCCTTGATTATAGTTCTTATTATAAATCAAACATTAAATTTGTTGCTATTATGAAAAAAATAAATGATTCTGGGTAATAAAACATTATCCGTGATTGCGCTTTGAAAAGACTCAATATATCAACAAGGCAAGCTACGTAATATAACGAATTATTTTCCAAATAGTTTGACTTAATCACCGATTAAGCCAATCTTCTTTGCAAAACGATAATCAGCTAATTTTCCTTATTAAGCATAAAAATGCTAGTCACATAGATAGCAACAATTACACTTAGAAGTTATAAGTTATAGACCATAATGTGGTAAAAACTGAGATTGACACAAATACAAAAAAATATATAATAGGGTAATATGACTCTTGAAAACATATTCGAAGTTTACGAAAACTAACCAGGTAGTTAGCAGTTACACCGCAAGCGTTCGAAAATGTAAGCGGTGACTTTGTCCATCGTTCGATTATTATGCCACATCTACCTAGTGCAACAACCTGGCGCGGGATTTATGTACCAATTCCAAGAGTCGGTAAATAGCCCAACATAAAAAGATTTGTTTATCTATGCATATTGTATGAAATCTAACCTATAAACTGCCTGTAAAGTCAAAGTTTATAAGTATAAATGTTTCTATATTCGTCCAGAAATCCCTTAATTAACTTGTGGATTCAGGATTTTTTGTTTTTTTCAGCGACGAACCTTTTGATGAATTAATTACACTTTAGAAAAGTATGTTTTCCAATGTAGTTTAACTATCCGAATCGATTTCTACAAGTAAAATTTATTGAAATTCCTTTACTTAAAGGTTGTTAGGACCATAATAAATTCATGTCCTTTGTTGTATTACTGAATCTAATTTGTTTTTATTTCAACAACACACCACGAGGGCTCACAGCCTAAATACTATCGTACCGTGGGTGCCGACAAGGAGGAAAGAGGCAACTTGTTAATTCTGGACTTGAAGGTTTGGAGGTTCGAAGGAGTAGGAAAAACATGTGCCGGCAAGAAATTCCACAACTTGGAAGTCCTCGGGACAAAAGAGCGGGCATAACAAGATGTTCTATGTCTGGTGACCTGGACAGTAAAAGGGTGCATTCGCTATGTTCCCCTGGTAGATCTGTTGGGGGCAGCAGGTGGAGGAACTATGGAAGAAAGCTCCTCTGAGCAGTGCCCGTGCAGGTATCTAAAAAAAGAGAGAGAAGTCACCAACAGCACGTCGGTGGGCATGCGATGGCAGTCTTTGGGTGAGGGTAGGGTCACCGATGAGACGGATAGCTCTCTTCTGAATGGAGTAGAACCGGCAGCGGCCGGTTTTTGTGAAGAATATAAGGTATAGAGATTAGCTGGTGAAAAGTATTTGCGATCCCGGAAGAGGAAACCTAATTTCTTAGCAGCCGCTTCTGCAATTGATGTGACACTTTGGTGCCAATTAAGATTTCGATCCACAGAAATGACAGCAAGTGAAAATGACTCATTACATTGAATAACTTGGTTGCTCATTGTGATGAGACTAGGGCTGATGTATCTCTTATGAGATAGAAAGCACCACTGACATTTGGTGTAGATAAATTGTACAAGATTTCTACTTCCCCAGTCTAATATTTTTTGGAGATCCACCGAGACAGAATCCTCCATGAGTCTGCGATCCTCATCTAATTGGGCTAAAGAGACAGGCTTAGAATATTGAATATTTGAGTGGATAGTGCTGTCATCCGCGTAACTGTAAAGTGGGTTGGATGTGCTAGTAAGGAGGTCATTGATGTGGAGAAGAAACAAAGTAGGGGTTAAAGCTGAACCTTGAGGGACTTTTGTATTAATTGGATACAATTTAGAGGAATGGCCATCCACGACAAAAGAAATTCTCCGGTTGGAGAGGAAATTTGCTGTCCAGGTACAGAGTTTTGGTGGTAGGCCATAGGCCGGAAGTTTCTTAAGCCGCGCTGCGTGCCAGACCTGGTCGAATGCTTTGGATATGTCTAGAGCGACAATCTGGGATTCACCGTATAGCTCCATAGACTTGTTCCAAGAAAGGGTGACAAAGGAAAGGGGGTCGGCAGTTGATCTGCGCTGACGGAATCCATACTGCCTGTCGTGGATTATACTGTGTTTTTCAAGAAATTTTAGTAATTCTGTATTTATATACTTTTCCATCACTTTAGAGACGACTGAAAGGAGATAAATAGGCCTGTAGTTGCTAGGAAGCGCTTTGGATCCTTTCTTGTGGACGGGTTGTACTCGAGCAGTTTTCCAGTTACTAGGGAATATGCCTCTATTGTAAGATGTCTGAAACAGACGAGTCAGGACAGGAGCAAGTTCTGGTGCGCATTTTTAGAGAACAATTGCTGGGATCTCGTCAAGGCCAGAGGCTTTCCTGGTATTAAGAGAAGAGAGCATTTTTCGTACCTTTTTAGTTTTGAAAATGATATCCGTCATTTTATGCGCGACATTGGGGACTGTTGGTGGTTGAACATTTGGAGGTGGGTTGAGAGTAGAATTGCCGGCGAGCAACGAGGCAAAAAGTTCAGCCTTGCCCAAGGCGATAGAAACAATTTCATCCCCTGAAACAAGAGGTGGGAAGGTGCTCTTGCAGAAACTATTCCCAATAGATTTAGCAAGAGTCCAGAAGGTCTGATGCCAGCAGATTTCAAAATGGCTTGACTGTTATGTTTTGGATAATTGTACTAACCAAACTAAGCGAAGAAAACGAAGAAGAAGAAGACGGGTGAAAAATCTAATAGCCATACATTTATTATCTATTTAAGTAAGATTAATAGCTTTGACATTTTAATTTGGGGAGCATTCAAAGTAAATTATTTTAAGTCATAATTATCATTTTAATTCTATTTTAATATTTTTATATGGGTAACTAGTAATTTCATATGGGTAATTAATAAGTAGCAGTTCTATTAGTTTAAACTTAAGTTAAGTGGTCCTCAAAAGATCGAAGCCGCAGCTGTCATCAAACAAGTTCGTGCGAGATGCCAAGCTGTGCAAGCATGAACAAGAATAATCTCATCTCTTTTTCAGTATCAGTTTAATTGTATGTAACTCCTTTCATATAAGTCATTGATATAAAGTATATAAAAGTATTTAAAACAGTTTTATAATTAGCTTGAAACTAATTTAAATTGTCATCAAGGGACCAAACCCTCAGGTTCCACCAAACAAGTTCGCGGAAGATGGCAAGATGTTGAGTCATGAACAATAATTCATTAATATATTATTTATTTTTTAATTACTGGTTGCAACCGGGTATCTATTATTTATTGCAAAGTGCAAAGAATTTCCTGACTTTCGCTATTGTATGTGACCTGCTCAAACACCTGTGGGTATGAAGTGCCATGCCCTGAAGTTTTGCTGTACAATACAAGCTCAATTTCAACCGACCTTTAAACCAAATAAACATAGAAATCTCTATGTTAGCACATTGCTCCAGTGTGTTTTCCAACGTGAATCTGCGACCGCCGTAAATCAGCGAATATAAAACTGTTGTATCATAAATTAATAAAAAAAATTACTATAGCATATAAATGTATGAATTATTTTAAAACTAAGTATTTACCTTTTTTAACATCACTTGTTTATATATTTCATTTAAATCTGAACAAAGTCACATTTTGTTTAGAAACCACTAAGTAGTGTTATTCTCGTAACTGGTCATATATTTTTAGTCTCCCAATAACCAAGTCTCCAATTTACCTTATAACTGTTATTATCTGGGTTTTTTTCAGACATAGACCGATTTCGTCCTTTTTTGAACTCTTCAAATATGCCATGCATATGCCCTAACCATTGCGCCTTGAGACATATGATATAGTAGTGTGTGTACGTGAAAGCCACGAAATGACAAAAAAAAACAGAAACTGCGCTTCGCGCTACACGCCCACTACTGATGAATCTGGAGATGAGCGTTCGGAAATTAGCGGGCCCAGCTTACTATAGAATCTGACCCACTTGATGGGTTGATTTTTACAGGTAACAAACGCAATAGACTCTTAAGTTTTTTGTAAAGTACTGCATAAAGGTGCCGTGTATTGGGGTTACTTTGCCCCAGGGGGTCACTTTGCCCACGCAACTGAAATATTTTAAAATAAACAAATTTGCAACAATGGCAACGCCGATTTAATCGCGTGAAGTTAAGTTGTAAACCGAGATACTTCAGTTGTTGACTAGAGCTGATGCGAACTTGATGTGACGTGTCTGAACGTAACAGTAGCCATGTAAGTATTTACCCAAAATTGCATACTTTAATGATGGTGAAATGCTAACGGATCTAGAAGATAATTGTTTTGTCGCTTTAAGTCTATCATGTCGGATATTATATGCCTGGGTTTAATATACCAAAAATTACGCTGATATTTCTGTATCTTTGTGTGCTATATGATTTTTTTTTGTTAAATAGCCTCCACCTTGGGGTGACTTTACCCAACAGTTTATTTTGAAACAATTTTTGAAGTAATTACATTTTTGTTCATTTTGTTATATGAGGCGATATTACTGTATCTGCACTCTTTCATTGCAGATATATTCATTATGCCAAGAGATTATGTAAGAAAAGTTGAGTGTAGAAGGTACAAAGACTACACAGAAGATGACTTGGGTAAAGCTGTTCAAGCTGTGAAACGAGGTCTATCCTATCAAGAGGCCGCGGATAATTTTCGTGTTCCTAAAAAAACGGGTTGGAATAAGCATCGACAGAAACATATGGGATCCGTCGGTGGACAAACAGCGCTCACCGAAATTGAGAAACGTCATTTTGTCGATTTATTAACTGCAAGTGCTGAGTTCGGAGCACCTCTAATCAAATTTGATTTGAAAATGATCGTCAAAAGTTGGAAAAGCAAGGCAAACGCATAAAACAGTTTCAAGGCGGTAATATACCAGGAAACGATTGGTGCTATTCCTTTATCAACAGACACAGCGCTAGACTATCACAGCGTGCGTGCCAAAATATTAAGTATGTCCGTGCTCAAAAAAGGGAGGAGTAACTTAGAACCTACTTCCAAAATCTCTCTGACAGTATCGCTGATGTTCCACCTGAGAATATCCTTAATTATGACGAAACTAACCTCACAGATGATCCTGGGGCTAAGAAGTGCATTTTTCGTCATGGGATGAAGTATCCAGAACGGATGATGAATTTTTCTAAGTCATTAGTTTCCATTATGTTTTGTGTGACAGGTGCTGGTGAAATGATTCCCCTATATGTGGTGTACAAAGCTGAATGGCTGTATGACCGATGGTTAATTGCTGGTCCAAAAGGTACTAAATTCAACAGAACAAAGTCGGGTTGGTTTGACTCTGTTTGTTTTTTGGACTGGTTTGAGAAGGTAGCGATTCCATGGAGTCGTACAAGGTCAGGTCCCAAAGTTATTATAGGGGATAATTTATCAATACATCTCAATATTGAAGTTCTTAGGTCCTGCCAACGTAATAATGGTAGATTCGTTTTCCTACCTCCACATTTAACCCAACTTTTTTTTTCCTCAGGGCTCGTCCGCGGCCTTGCCGCCCCGATAGCACCGCAATTTAACCCACCTTAGTCAACCACTGGATGTGGGTATTTCACATACCTCAAAACTTGTTGGAGAAATATAATAACAGACTACAAAATAAGAAATCCAAGAGAGAGCTGTGTCAATAAAACATCATTTCCTTCGTTGTTCAAGATTCTGATGGAAAAAATCCAAATAAATCGAGAAGTGACCATTAAGAATGCTTTTAGGGCAACAGGAATCATTCCGCTAGATCCTCAACAAGTTCTTAAAAGGCTCCCACAACAAAAGTTGGAAGAAAATGTTAACGATCAAATTGACGCGGTGCTGGATTATTTGAAAGAAATACATTAGCATCTAGATGAAGGTAAAAATGCTCAAAATTACTGCTGGAAAGTCTGTGTCCTTTGAAGAATTATTCCCAGAAGAAAATTCAGAAAATGACATTAATGTGTCAGATAATATAATAGAAACAGTAGATCCAGAACTTTGAGAACACGAAGACCAAACAGAAGTAGGCGACCAAAACGGAATTTCAAGCTTTCTACAGACGCCAAGAATTAACGATTTTGTTGTACTCCAATTTGTCACCAAGAAAACTCTTAAACACTACATTGGAGTTGTGTTAGCTATCTTTGACGATGAATACAACATAAAATTCATGAGAAAATTCAAGCCAAATGAAAATGTATTTACACTCCCTCAGGTAGACGATATTTCTCTAACCAAAGAACAGGACATTGTGGAGGTTATGGAAGCACCAACTGAATATCTAAGAGGGATTCAGAAATTCAACTGTAATCTCAGTGCCTATAAAATTTAGTTGGATAAGTTGATACATTTTGCTCTGATTTTAGAATAGACAAAGTTCAGTACACATTCGAACGGGTAGAAAGTTGTTTATATTTTTCTATGTTAGCAAATTTTTTTGATTTGTTTTTCTGTAGGTATGTTCGCCCAGAAAGTATTGTCCTTTATATATATATATATATATATATATATATATATATATATATATATATATATATATATATATATATATATATATATATATATATATATTAATTATAAAAAACAAATATCTCTAAGAATGTTCCTTTAAGTTTTCTTGTTCAGAATATTTATTTTATTTAAAATTATGCTAATAATTTCCTAGTGAGTATTTAGTGGATTTTTTAACGTGCCTGTGCATTTAAAAAACTCATATGTAAGACTATATGTTGTGATATTGATTGTACCTATTTGTTGATCATATCTTTTGCTAAAGCAAGATGCACTGAAATAAATATAATAGTTATAAACTTGTGGTTTTTTTGGTCATCTCAAGCACTTCTTTCATGCGGAAATTTTTTGTGACTTCTAGGCGGGCAAAGTAACCCATGTACCGGCACAACTTTGCTTTAAACTGCAGTTAAATACCCGCAAATACGTGTTTATTGCCAGTGGGTAAAGTAACACTTCTTACGGGTAACTTTGCCCGGCCGTTAAAAAAAAATAGAAAAGAATCTTGAATGCTTAGACAACTGTAAATAAGTCTACGAGTAGCCTGAAGTGAGATATACCACATATCATCAGCGTTGTAAGATATTGTCTTGGGTTTGGAAGTTATTCAAAAATATATGACAAAATCGTGGCAAAATAACCCCAAGATACGGTACTACTTTATCGGCAGAATAAAATGGAGGACAACAATAAATGTAGTTAGAGGGCTGGAACATAAATATTTGATATAAATACAAGGTAAGACTGTTTTATATATTTTTTAAACAGCTTGCTCTAACAAGCTTAGATATCTAAAATAAATGTTTAAGTCTTGGAATAATCTACATTTAACGAGCACAAAATGGAATAATATATTAGAATGAAAATTTATAGTCTTTTTTAGACACTAGTAAAGCATTAAATGGAAATTTGTGGCATTAGTCGAGTTGCACATAAATTACAAACATGTAGTTTTCATAGCTATCTTGCTGCAAAAATTTATCTCTAAAATCTGTGAAACTGTTTCCACAATTTCACCAGACGGGATTTTAAAATAGTATGTGGATACTATACAGCAGAGGCTACATTGTTTTGAAATTGTATGTATATTTATGGTGCATTTACATTATATTGTTTTGATGTTCTGTCCCATTTCACGTTACGATTTAACTTTGCAAGCAACCATTAGCAAATACGAGGGCAATAAAGTTTACAGTAATCTATTTAGTAACAGAGAAGGACATAAAAAAGAAGTAAAATGCTATACGATTTCAAACAACTAAACTCTTAAAAGATATTTTCAAATGAAAACTACGTTTGAAACTGATTTTCGTGTGCAGTACGTGTATTTATATACCTAAGAGCGCCGGGTATGAAATTTTAACAGTGCTGTGATTATAGGGTAGCTCCTACTTCGGAAATAATTAACCGAGACATACTGTACTGGACCGGTCAATAAATACAAACCACCATTTACGTTACACTCATCCAGCAATTGCCAACTTTGTTGGCAGGCTCGCGTAGAAAGGAGGGGGCAAAATAACGGAAGGCGGGGGTTAAGAAGTGAGAATAATAAAGCACAAGTTACAGAAAATCATTAAAAAATACGAGTCGAAAAGATAAGATACATTATGAAGTGCAAAATCAAAATATCGTGCCTGTAGGAAGAGATACACTTTGTCTATAAAGGAGCGCATAAATTCAATAAAATTGAAAGTGCCATTGTTAAGGAAAATTCAAAAAAAGTCTGGACGCAGCAAGTGCGTTATGGTAGTGAATTTTCATAAAAATGTTTCTAATAGCAAATATGTTTTTTTAAGAAAGCAGGCACCAAATTTGGTTACCAGTATAATTTATATATTAGAAACAATGTATCATATTTCATCAAAATAACTTTATTGTTTGAAAATGTACAAAAATTTCCGAAAGTAAACTTAAATTTTTCCCGAAAAAAACTGGTTTTCTGGTCAACCTTATAGGTTAATAGCAAATTGATTCACAATTTGAAGCATTTAATGAAAATTCGCTACCATAACGCACTTGCTGAGTCCCGAATTTCTTTTCTTACAAAGATGTATTATATTTCGATGGAAAATACAAAAATGCAATAACATAGGGCGTGTTCGATTAAAAAAATTCACTAAAAAAAAGAAAATTTGAATCACCAACGACTTATGGGCCACCCTGTAATTGTGGAAATATTTTTTAAGATGTAGCTTACGACACCCTACAATTAATGTATACAACTTTTTTTCGTAACTTGAATAATAACGGAAATATTGCGCTTTAATGATTTTTTAAGATAATTCGACAAAAATGATATACCATTAAACGATAAACTCTATAGCCAACACTACTGCTAAAGTATCAGAGAAAGGGTCTATTTGAAATTAATTTTCTGGGAATATTTTAGTAAAATGAAGGACAATGACGATTGAAACTAAGAGCTCAGGCTTCGTAAAACATTATTCTTGAGACATTTTCCTTCCATAGATCATATTAATTTCAGGTTCATTGCCTAAATATTAACAATTTTGACGTTTAAAATCGCGACTTCGACGTTTTGAGGAAAACCCAAATTTATTTTTCTTTAAATGCCTGTAACTTTTTTGTCCTTTAACCGACAGCGCTAAATTTTGGTAGGTAGCTTACATATAACGATATAAACCCGTGTACCAAATTTCGTTGCCCTTACTTTGTTAATTCTGGAGATATAAATTTTTTTCGATTTTTTCCAAAAAAAAAACACAAAATTTTCCGGGAAAACCTCGGCGGATTTTCCTGAATAACGAACTTATCCAAGCAACTCGCGAAAGGAAGGTACTCACCAAATTTTATCAAAATCGGTCCATTATTTTTTAGTTATAGGTGTGACACATAAATATATAAACATACATACATATATATATATATATATATATATATATATATATATATATATATATATATATATATATATATATATATATATATATATATAAACATATAAAGTCTGAAACCTACCTCGGATTTGGGTTCCAGGGGTCCTAAATAGCGCTCATTTGAAGAAATTTTTTCAAAATTCAAAAGTCGAGATCTCCTCATTAGTGAATTTTTTTTTAAGAAAATTAACTAAAAACATACAGGCGAATTGAGAACCTCGTCCTTGTTTGAAGTCGGTTAAAAAAAAGCAAATAAAAGGTATTTGGGCTTGTCCTGGATTTGAACCTGGGAGCTCCCGCACTCTAAGCGGAAATCATACCTCTAGACCAACGAGTCAGTTGTTGGAGCTTTGTTTTAATGTCATATTCCAGCGGGCGTTGTAATTATTTTAGTCATAATTAATGTTTAATCATTTATTTATATAAAAAAACTCGTTTTTTGGTCAACCTTATAGGTTAATAGCAAATTGAGCTATTCAAATATTAAGCATTTGATCAAAATTCGCTACCATAACGCACTTACTGCGCCCAGAATTTTTGTTCTTACAAACATGCATTATATTTCGATGGAAAATGCAAAAATGCAATAACATAATAACAGATATATTGAGATGTATTGATTTTTTTTACGAAAATTCTACAAAAATTATATACTATTAACGATAAACTATATAGCTAAGGCTACTGCCAAGCATCAGAGAAAGGGTCTATTTGAAATGAATTTTCTGGAAACATTTTATTAAAACGAAGGACAATGACGGTTGACACTAAGACTTCAAAGTTTGTAAAACATTCTTCTTGAGATATTTTATTTCCATAGCCCATATTAGATTCAAGTTCTTTTCCTAAATGTTGCCAATTTTGACGTTTAAATCGCAACTTTGACGTTTTGTGAAAAACCTCAATTTATTTTTGTTTAAATGCCTATAACTTTTTTGTTCTTTGACCTACAGAGATAAATTTTGGTATGTAACTTGCCTATAATAATATAAACCCGCGTATAAAATTTGGTTGCCCTTACTTTGTTAATTTTGGAGAGATAAATTTTTTTCGAAAGAAAACACAAAATTTTCCGGGAAAACCTCGTCGGATTTTCCTGGCTAACGAACTTATCCAAGCCACTTGCAAAAGGAAGGTACTCACCAATTTTGACGTTTAAAGTCGCGATTTTGACGTTTTGAGGAGAACCCAAATTTATTTTTCTTTGAATGTCTGTAACTTTCTTGTCCTTTAACCTACGGAGCTAAATTTTGGTGGGTAACTTGCCTCTAGTTATATAAACCCGTGTATGAAATTTGGTTGCCCTTACTTTGTTAATTTTGGAGATATAAATTTTTGTCGATTTTTTTCAAAAGAAAACACAAAATTTTCCGGGAAAACCTCGGCGGATTTTGGCTAACGAACTTATCCAAGCCACTTGCAAAAGGAAAGTATGTGCCAAATTTTATCAAAATCGGTCCATTATTTTTTAAGTTATAGGTGTGACACATAAATATATATATATATATATATATATATATATATATATATATATATATATATATATATATATATATATATATATATATATAAACATATAAAGTCTGAAACTGACCTCGCATTTGGGTTCCGGGGGTCCTAAATAGCGCTCATTTGAAGAAATTTTTTCAAAATTCGAAAGTCGGGATCTCCTCATTAGTGAATTTTTTTTAAGAAAATTCACTAACAGGTCGCTTTTTTTCAAAAACCAACTGTTTGATATAAAAAATATCACCCCTATGGTTTTACATCTTCAATGATAGCTATTCTTACGAAATTATAAAATTGGATGGTGGGTAGTGTGATATATCTTTTAGTGAATTTTTATTAAAAAAATTCACTAATAGAGAGGTATCGATGGTGAGACTTTGCAAAAATTCTTTCAAATGAGCGCGAATTAGGACCCCTAGAACCCATATCCGGGGTCAGTTTGAATTTTTATATGCTATATATATATATATATATATATATATATATATATATATATATATATATATATATATATATATATATATATATATATATATATATATATATATATATATATATATATATATATATATATATATATATATATATATATATATATATATATATATATATATATATATATATATGTATCCGTCTGATAACTCAAAAAATAATTAACCGATTTAGATGAAACTCAGCAAGTGCCTTTCTTTTATTAATGGCTTGGATGAGTTCGTTGGCCAGGAAAATCGGACGGGGTTTTCCGGGAAAATTTTGAGTTTTCTTTCAAAAAAAAATTTTTTTTCCGAAAATTTTGATAAAATTTGGTCTACATATTGCTTTGGGAAATACCTAACTATGTGCCAAAATTCAGCTTTCTAGGATTACAGAAAATTGAGCTATTCAAATTTGAAACATGTTTAAATCATAAGTATCTGGTTGCTGTTGGTTAGTCAATGCTTTTCTTATTGACTCATGAGATTCATTTGTAAGTTTCCGAGAAATGTCAATAATACTGAATTCACTGATTGTTAATCATTGGAAGCATTTACGATTATATATAACCCTATTGTAATGTATTATCATTTATAACCTTTGTAGTATAATTATTTTTGCCTTACAACTCGCAGCGTTTTTAGTCAATTGTTGTTATTAATAGTGAATAGTTTCCCGAATACACAAACCTTCCATTGACTTCTGCTTCTGCCGCTGTTACAGTCCTTTTATTTAGAGCTAGAGTTGTAACCATTGACTATCTATATACGAATAGACTGGGCACACAGCCGAATTGTTTGAAGCCAACATTCAAGGGACTCTATGTTTACATCGGTCCTCTGATCTGATTGGGTGGTGGCTAACGCGTTGCCGCTATGTAATAATTCATCCTTAAATCGCCGAATATGATGACAAGGAAGTCATTGAGGATGACAAATTTATTACTTTTCTGTCACTTAAGACATTACACTTTCATTAGGGCTTATTTATGAATGTAAAGATGTACTAACATATATTTTCCTTGGTTTCTCCCTTCTTTATGTAAATATAACCAGAAAACTCAGCCCATTATTTTAAATCGTTTTCCTGCTGCATGTGAAGTATCTAGATTTTTATTAATCCTCAGTTGTGGCTTGTATTTGTCTGTGAATAGTATGCAAGTATACTGAGAGTTTATTTTTATGTGTTACCTTGATTGGCAATAAAGATTTTGAGTTTTGTTTTGGCAAAATGGTGAAAAGGTGTATTGTTTGTAGAAGATTACCTGGGGATGTGGCAACGGTGTCTCTGCATACGTAAGTACCTTGCTATTTGCTATTTTCAGCGGCGGCACGTCAGTTTGGCACTATTTTTAGGTTTCCATCTATTAAAGAAATGAGAGAAAAATGGTGCGCAGCCTTAAGTATAAAAACGGATACGCTGCCGAAATATTCTTATTTATGTTCTCAGCACTTTAATGAAGACTCTTTTAGTGAATTTTTATTAAAAAAATTCACTAATAGAGAGGTATCGATGGTGAGACTGTGCAAAAACTCTTTCAAATGAGCGCGAATTAGGACCCCTAGAACCCATATCCGGGTCAGTTTGAATTTTTATATGCTTATATATATATATATATATATATATATATATATATATATATATATATATATATATATATATATATATATATATATATATATATATATATATATATATATATATATGTATCCCTCTGATAACTCAAAAAATAATTAACCGATTTAGATGAAACTCGGCAAGTGCCTTTCTTTTATTAATGGCTTGGATGAGTTCGTTGGCCAGGAAAATCGGACGGGGTTTTCCGGGAAAATTTTGAGTTTTCTTTCAAAAAAAATTTTTTTTTCCGAAAATTTCGATAAAATTTGGTCTACATATTGCTTTGGGAAATACCTAACTATGTGCCAAAATTCAGCTTTCTAGGGTTACAGAAAATTGAGCTATTCAAATTTGAAACATGTTTAAATCATAAGTATGTGGTTGCTGTTGGTTCATTCATCAACCTTCCATTGACTTCTGCTTCTGCCGCTGTTACAGTCCTTTTATTTAGATCTAGAGTTGTAACCATTATACAAACAGTGTTTTTTAACCACGTGGCTGGGCGACTGACCGAATTCATTCCCAGTTGCTGTTGATTTACTCATATTCTCTTAATATGTTTGAAGATGTGGTGTCTACTTCATTCCAAGTCACTATTAACCGACTATTTATGAAATCAAATAAGTAAATTAAATCGATTGTCATAAAATATGTAGTGTATTAAGACAAGGGAAAAAGAAATAAAACATATATAACTGTGCACATTTTGATAATATTTTAGGGTGCTTGAGAGAGGTATTGTCACAGCATAATATCTTATTAAAGTTCATTTGTAAATAGGTTTAATTTTTATATGTATATATATATATATATATATATATATATATATATATATATATATATATATATATATATATATATATATATATATATATATATATATATATATATATATATATGATAACTCAAAAAATAATTAACCGATTTCGATGAAACTTGGAAAGTGCCTGTCTTTTATTAATGGCTTGGATGAGTTCGTTATCCAGAAAAATCAGATGGGGTTTTCCGGAAAAATTTTGAGTTTTCTTTCGAAAAAAAATTTTTTCTCCGAAAGTAAAAAGCTATTTCAATGAAATTTACTATATATGTTGCCTCAACCTTACTACGTACCAAAATTCAACTTTCTAAGTTTAGAGAAAATTGAGTTACTCAAATTTTAAATTTTCTTTCGAAAAAAATTTTTTTCTCCGAAAATTACAAAGTTATTTTAATGAAATTTTGTGGATATCTTGCCTTAGGAAAAACCTTACTACGTATTGAAATTAAACTCTCTAAGTTTATAGAAAATTGAGTTATTTAAATTTGAAGCATTTAATAAAAATTCACTACCATAACGCACTTGCTGCGTCCCGAGTTTTTTAAAGTTAATCCAATTAATTATTCAGCAACACAATTTTTTTTTGTAGGAATAAAATAAAGCGAGTAATAACATGTTTTATCGGTAACACCTCACACAAGTGACGCATAGGCGTCTATAGAGAGAATTACATAGTTCAGTCCTATCTAATCAAATGTTCTGAATGCCCGCCTTTTTGTGCCTGACAATATCCCAAATAGTCAACAAATTCTTGTTGGACTTTATTTATAATTTCTGTTGAAATATTGGTACATTCAGTTCTATCTCTTGTTTTCATGTCGCTCATAGTATCTGGTTTACTTTTGAATACCACATTCTTCAAATGACCCTACATAAAAAATCTAAGGGAGTTAGGTCAAGTGATCTCGCTGCCCACTTGATTGCACCACGCCTACTATTATCTGTAGATTGTATCGCAAAGAAAATATTGAACTTATGCTTGATAATTTTTTATGACACATGTAACACAGCAGATAATTATTATCATCAGTCGATTGTTACAGATACGACATAGCATGGAATAAAATCTATATTTCCTTTCGTACAAGAAGCCCAACATTTTGAACCTTTGATATATGAAAGTATCATATCATAAGTTTACATCAGATTCATAGAACTGGTCTATGTAATTTTTTATAGGCTTCACTTGTGTTAGGTATTACTAATAATAAAAATGTTATTACTCACTTGGTTTTACTCCTACGAAAAAAATGGTGTTGCTGAATAGAGAACTGGACTAGCTTTAAAAATATGTATCGCACTACCCACCATCAAATTTCAAAATTTCTAAGAGGTTGCTGCCCTTTGAAGAGGTGTGACGATAGGGGTGATATTTTGGTATCAAAAAGTTAGTTTTTGACAAGAAAAATCGACTTGTTTTTAATTTTCCTTAATAATGGTCACTTTCAATTTTATTGAATTTATACGTTACTTTATAGACAGAGTGTGTATATATATCAGTACCTACTGGCTTGCTTGACCCTGGCTCTTGGAGCAAGGCTGTTCAGAGGGTGATATATTGGAAATGGACACTCTCGGTTCTCTTTCTACATTACGTTGGCATCTGTATTATTTTAATAGAGACAATGTGAAAAATACAGTTGTGCGAAAAATGGATGTATCAAACGGTAAAGGGGTACTACAAATTCTTGCCCTCAATTATCCCAGCCAGATCAATTTTCAAAGAAGGGTTTATTATCAAACTGTCTTCTAACTTCGCCACTTGCCATTAAGTATATAACTTGTTCTTTCTCTTTAACTGAGGTACATTCGTAACCCACTCGTATTTGCTATAAAGTTGTCCGTTAGTTGCTTACTAATTACCGACCATTGTCACGACTACTGACTATATATATATATATATATATATATATATATATATATATATATATATATATATATATATATATATATATATATATATATATATATATATATAAACTTTTTTTCGAAAATTATACGCTGGAGGATATACACCTTTGTAATGAATAATAATTTACTAAGGAATGTGCAGAATGGCTTCGTGAGGGGCAGATCTACTACACCTACGTTGTTACACTTTATAAAAAATATCACTGATAGATGATTGCAATGATGTTGTAAACATGTTTATGGTCTTATCAAAGGCTTTTAATACCGTGAATTATGACATATTTTACTTTAAGTAAGAGCAGTTTGGTATGAGAGAACACCTTTGACGCTTGGTAGATCTTACCTTACACAGAGAAATCAAAGAATCGAATACATCGAACCTGAAAATAGCAGCGAAGTGTGTTCACAATGGCTTCAAATAAAACGCAGACTACCGCAGGTATCAATTCTTCGTTCCTTGTTTTTTTCTAATTTGCATGAATGATTTCTCTAAAATATTTATTTACTATTTAGTGGTTTTAGTTACAAAAAAATTCTAAATGCACTACAATAAAAATAAGCTGTTTGTTGCACTAAAAAAAAAAGCTAAATTACTTACATTACCCTGAAAAGATCAACTTGGCAACATTTCCGATGTCATCATTAAATCGGGCATCTTTAGTAACCTTCTTCTGGTACATTTTTTTTTCATCGTGCGGTTTTTGAAATACCAGACCGTTCCCGGTATACCGGGTGCCCCGCTTAAGAATAAAAAGCCTGGACGCAGCAAGTGCGTTATGGTAGTGAATTTTCATAGAAATGATCTGGCACAAAATATTTTATAACTTTTTTTTCTTGTAACATATAAATCTAAATTTTGGTATATAGTTTGCTTTTTATATCGTAAACCTACCTACCAAATTTGGTTATCATAGATTTTTTTATTTTTTAAGATAAAAATTTTTTTCAAATGAAAACTCAAAATTTTCTCGGAAAACCTCGTCCGATTTTTTTGATTAACGAACATGTCAAAGCCTTTTACAAAAGGAAGGTACGTGCCAAATTTTATCAAAATCGGCGTATTATTATTTGAGATAAAAATTTTTTTCGAATGAAAACTCAACATTTTTCTGGAAAACCTCGTCCGATTTTCCTGACTAACAAACTTGTCAAAGCTATTTACAAAAGAAAGGTACATGTCAAATTTTATTAAAATCGGCTAATTACTTTTTGAGATAATAATTTTTTTCGAATGAAAACTCAAAATTTTCCCGGAAAACCTCGTCCGATTTTCCTGACTAACGAACTTATTCAAGCTATTTACAAAAGAAAAGTACATGCCAAATTTTATCAAAATCGGTCCATTATTTTTTGAGTTATCGGTGTGATACATATATATATATATATATATATATATATATATATATATATATATATATATATATATATATATATATATATATATATATATATATATATATATATATATATATATATATATATATAAATATATATATATAAACATATAAAAATTGAAACTGACCCCGGATATGGGTTCTAGGGGTCCTAGATCGCGCTCATTTGAAGAAATTTTTTCAAAATTCAAAAGTCGGGATCTCCTCATTAGTGAATTTTTTCTAAGAAAATTCACTAATAGCATGGGGATCTCGGAAACCGTAAGAGATACAAACTCGGTTAAATTAGAAAAAAGTTGCGCAATGAAAAATCAATTATCTTTTTGGGTTTTCTAGATGTTTTAAGAAACCGATTTTTTGCATTTTCATTTTTGTTTTTTGCTGAAGTTAAGCGGAAATATATCGAAAAACAAAAAGCCGTTTGTTATTGCCACGTTTTAAGCTCTATAAGGTATCGTTAACACATTTCAATTTCAACATTTGGTTTCTGAGAAGCCATCATGAACTTTTTTTTAAATACGGTCCTGTATTTTTAAAGTTGCACTTCGAAGCCTTTTTTATTCTGATTTCAACAACATATGACACTTAATTGTTTTGTTGAGCTGTGGACCACAAATTGTTATTATTTTAAAATTATGTTAATACTGCCCTGCTTTACCAATGTTAAACTTATGGATTTAACGAAAGACATTCTCCAATGATAGACATTCTTGAAAATGTTATGTTTTTAATCATTACGAAAATTTAAAGTAATATGATAATTGAAAATTACAAAGTGAATAACTAAGTTAAAAATAAACTTACAATTACAGCATGTGTTCAAAATTTGAACCATTTGCTTCTAAGCAACGGTAACATCTGGTCACCATTTCACCCAAAAAAATAGCCAACATTTCTGAACTGATACTGTCAAACGCATCAGGCAAATACGTAATTGTTTTTCATTAAAAATTTCATTTTGGTAGACTGTCCAAAGGGGTAATATATGGAGATCTTGCCGGCCAGGATATTGTTGACTGTGTAGAAATTACTTTATTAGAAAATTGTTCAGATAAATAGGTATTTACATCTCCTGAATTATGGGCAGGGGCTCCGTCGTGTTGAAACCAACAACTGGAGGTTCTTGCCAGAGGTTGTTCTTCTAAATAATTCTCAACATTATTTCGAAGCAGATGTAAATAACGTTCAGAGTTGAGGTTATCTTTATAAATAAAAGGACCTATTATGTTGGCACCAAAAATTTCAGCCCACATGTTAAATCCAAACCGATACTGATGCCTAGAAGACTTTAGTAGGCGGGGATGTTCTCGTTGGTTACTGTTCCTTCATCCGTCCAAATTATTTTGCTTGGAAATTGGGCATCAGCATCGCACTGCCTCATATATCACTCACAAAATATTCTACGCCTGCCTTCATCACGAGGCCTAAGTCCTTGAGAAATATGAAATATGTATGGATGGAACTTTTCTTTCGATAACATTCTGTGTACTGTGGATTTGGTATGCCAGTATTTCTTTCAGTTGTGCGTGCAGAAGTTCCAGGAGTCTCAACAACCGAGATGACAACATTATTTAAATGTTCACTGTTAACAGGTCTTTCTCGTTTGTTGATTGGCTTTTTGAAAAAACAATATTACTTTAAGTTTTGCTCTAACCGTTTGAATATGGACTTCCAAGGTTGTCCTTTTTTCAGGATACCGGGTAAAATACATACGTCCGGATTCAATTGAATTTCTTTGGCACAAGATGTAACAACTGAACATATTAGACTTATCTTAGAAAAAACACTCTCCATGGTCAAACTATTTCGGTCAAAACAATAAATGTTGATAAATTATTTTAACATTTAACAGGTTTCCAAGGTTTTGTAACCAATGTCTACTTTGTGCAAAATACATTGTATCAATATTTCAATAGATATGGATTGCAAATATGTATAATATTTTTAAGATTTTCTACCAATGGAAAATGAAACCCGCTGAATTCTTAAGTTGAAAATTGGCGAAAAGCAGAGCCGTATTAGCATAAATCAATAATCATAGTAGAAAATCGTAACCTAAAATTCAACAAAATTTTGTTGTTGAAAGCCGAATAGAATGGGACGTCGGAGTCGGATTCAAATGTCAAAGATCGTATTTATTTACTTTCGCCAACTGTAGTTTTTTCTCTCGTGGGAGAATGCCTTTTGTTAAGTCCCTAACTTGAACATTGCTAAAGCAGGGCCGTATTAACATAATTTTAAAATAATAGCGATTTGTAATCCAAAACTCAACAAAACAATTAAGTGTCATATGTTGAAAACAAAATAAAAATGCTTTGGAACACAAGTTTAAAAATCCAGGACCGTATTTAGAAAAATCAAGTTGATGATGGTTTCCAAATGTTGAAATCAAAATGCGTTAACGCGTCCCTGTAGAGCTTAGAAAGTAGCAGCGACAAACTGATTTTTGTTTTCCATGTCTATAATTAACTTCGGAAAAAATAAAAACACGTATTTGAAAAATCAATTGTTTCAAAACATAGAAAACACGAGAAGATAATTTATTTTTGCGAATACTGCTTACGAGGCCTCCTTAATGGGCAACTTTTCTAATATCTCTTACGGTTTCCGAGATCCCCTTGCTGTTCATTCTTACGTGGGGCACCCTGTATATGTAATCACGATCTACGAAACGGTTCTAACAATTTTGATGAAATTTGACATATTATAGGTAATTTTTGGGGGTGACAAATAGATCCAGTTAGGTGTCATCTCGGGGAAACTTTGTTTTTAAAGGTTAAATATATACCTAGCGACAACGACATCTAGTTATGCGTGTTGGGTACGAGTCACAAGAAGACGGTAATACGGAGACGGTAATAATAGATGATGTACATTCCACAAGTCCAAAATAGGCTGTGCACTTAAATGGAAGTAACATTTGTTGACTAAAACTAGTCACGATTGAAGCTTGGCAGCCCGCAAGTCCTATACTTTTAGACATTCATAGTGGTTGCCAGAATTCTATCACGACATCGTTATCTAACAAGTAGATTATTTGTATTAGATCAGAATACATTGAAAAACATATGGAATGACCAAGACAAATTTTAATATTGTGAAAGAAACTATGATTTTGCCATAAATTGAAACTGAAACTGCAGTTTTCTATCATCTAAAAGAAGTTTGTTTTGTCGCTCAACAATGTGATGTTTCAGTATTCAATACATTTAATATTTTTCAAAAATATAATACGTTTAATTTTGTAATTATGAATTTATTTGTAGAAACCACCGTTTATGATAAATTCAAAGTGCATACAGAGCGATTTTCTTTATCTTTAGTTTCAAAAAAAAAGTAGAGCAGAAAACATTTTATTGGTGTATTGAACAGAGAAAAGATGTGTTGTTAGAAATTTATGCTAAATCGATAACTTAATTACAACCTCTAATGTTTCGCAATTACTATTAACCAGTTTTTCTGGTATACTCAGTTTTAACTGCTAATTACATTAGAGCTTCTAAGAAAAGAAAGCCAGCCAAAATAAAAATAAAGTAAAGAGCTTTAAGCAGGCTACATTCGCGTTTAATTAGGAGGGTATTTATGGAAGTTCCACTCCAGTAAGACGAAACAGAATGTAGAATTTTAAAATGCAGCAATTCAAGCAATCAACAAACAGATAGTAGTCTAACGGTAGAGAGCATTACAACAAGCATGTTCCGATCAGTTCGATTCTAATAGAGAAGGCACATCTTATGTTTGACCTAGTTCAGGACCCTGCCGTCTAATCTTCTATCATACGCGATAGTATTTTATGTTTCACTAGAAAAGATATTCTTCTGCAATTACTGTAAATACTAAGTGGTATGTTGTTTGGGTGTAAAAAAGTATTTATAGACAAACAAATGTCTAAAATTTGCAAAATTCGCATAACAAAATATTCGGTTAAAATAATTTCTCAAAAGGCTGTACCCACTTTTTAGGTAAGAAAAGTCTGGACGCAGCAAATGCGTTACTGTAACGAATTTTTATAGAAATGATCTACATTTTCTTAAATTACGTACATACACACACATATCCACACAAACACACACACACACACCTCTCGCTTCCAGTAGGATTTGGTGGTATGGGGTTATTTCACGTACCCTCAAAACTACGACTATTTAGAATAAGCTTCGCCACTAAATACTTAACAACGCAGGTTAACTATCCATGGGTTAATATTGTGAGTTACCTACTCCGCTCGTCTTCACCGGCCAGATTATCGTGGCCATTTTTCTTCGTAAATGCTGATTGTCTAATAGTCACCGACACCCTCTTTCTAACTAATATACTAAATTACTTTCGTTCTGCTCACATTTCTATTAATTATTTTTCATCTTAAATCAACGACATTAAACAGATACCCTTGATAGACTCAGTTTTTATACCCTCGACCAGTATATCAAGTTTATGGGTTATGTTTGGTCTATACTCTATAGGTGATCTTTTACATGGAAACAATTTTAAATCAATAGAAGAGCTGCAACTTTCTAACAATAATGAATTAATTACAGACCAACTAAATAGAAATTACTCTCATATCAAAAGTAATCTGATGCAAATGTATCATTCTGATATAAACATAGCAAATTCAGTTACGAATAGAAGAATATTGTGCTTTAATAACGAAGAAGGTGAAAATGTCAATATCAGTCTTATGAACAAGAGACACCTTCTGCAGCATATTGTATTAAAGTTCTTTAACACAATGGAATCTTTACAGGGAGCCTGGACTGATGATCCAGTGAACTGGAATTGTTTTTATGCCTTCCCAACATTGGGATATGAGGACGACATAGCATACAGGCTGGCCAAAAACCGTCTAGCAGACTGTATCTTCCTTCAAAGAATAGGACAGATTGAAAATAGCTCTTGCAATCACTGTGGAGATCCAGCGACGAGTTGGCATATAATAATATCTTGCAATTTAGCACAACCATTGTGGTCTTTTATCTCCAATGTCAAAAGAAGACTGTTAACATTAAGTTTTCTGGGCAAAAAGTGGCTGCAAATTTAGTTAATTACATGTGTAATTTAGCAAAGTATACAATATACAACACCCACCTGTCTTCTATAAAAAATAACACTCAGAACCCAGGCTATTTGGACACTTTCATGAAAGCGTTGAAAACTAGAATTTTGAGAGAACTTTCATGGTTCCTAAGTAGAAACTGCATTGAAACTTTTGAAGCAAAATGGAAAAATGACAGAGTATTATTTTTTGTTCAAGAATGGATTATTGTATTTAATTTTTGAATTGTTTAGATTTATTTGATTAATTGGTGTTTTTGTAAAGAATGTTTGGGATAAATTTTTAGATATTTTTGATGATGTTTTTGTATATATGTATATATAATTCAATAGCATGTTGTATATGTTTTATAAAAAAAAACCTGTACATTGATGTATATATTTAACTGTTACAATAAATAATAATAATAATAACACACACACACACACACACACAGATATATATATACATATATATATATATATATATATATATATATATATATATATATATATATATATATATATATATATATATATATATATATACTTTATTTGTTTGTTGTTGTTTGTTGTTTTATTATTTCAAATGACCTCTATAATCCTACAGTTTACCTTCCCTTGCCGGACAAATTTTTGCCCACACAAATTTCTGTGTTTGAGTTTATGCGGTGATTTGAGATCCTTTCTCTATATCAAATAAACAAGGTATTATAATAGGTGCGTATTATAATTACATAGCTTTGAACTATATATAGTTCCTGATTTATGGTTAAGTCATTACTCGCCTTCATAAAAAAAGATAGTGCTGCAAATTGAATAACTTCCACATAGCTGTGATAAATCTATTCTCGCCTGAAAGACATTCTCATGAAATAAATGTAGGGTCCACGAAATGACCACAAATAAAATATTCGTAATGCTGTTGTACCCAAAACTTCTGACACGTTAGATTACTCGAGTTTTACGAAAAAATGTCAATTTTCACCAAATCACCCCCCATTTATCCCCTCCCCCTAGCGCGATGTTGCTCAAAAACAAACCGAAGAGTTATTTTATCTGGTGCTAACTGGATACCAAATTTGAAGATATCTTAATTCGTTGGAAAGTTATTGCGCCTACTAACAGACAGGCCACCAGACCGACCGACCGACTGACCAACAGATCAAAAGTTTTTGTCCCAGAATCGGGGTTCGTATTTGTTTTGAGACTTTTTACGCCATTTTAGCAAAAAAAATGTCGAAATTTCTGTCGACAATGTTCCGCTTTCACACAGTCAATCCCTAATTTAGTTTTAGCACAAAATACCAGATGTTTGATTAAATTGGAAGTTTTCTAATAAACTAGCCCTAAAACGTTATGTTTATTTGAGTTTTAACGAAAAGATGTCAATTTTCACCAAATCACCCCCAATTCATCTCCTACTCCCTGGAGCGTTTTTACCAGAAAAACGATACGAACCGTCCGTTTATCGAATGCTAACAGTATACCAAATTTTTAGACGATACCTCAATTCGTTCTAAAGTTATCGTGGATACTAACAGACAGACACACAGGCATACAGACCGACAGATGAAAAGACCGACAAACTGACAGACCGACAGACAAAAAAGTATTAATTTTATCACCGATGCCAAGTAAAATATTGACGATATTGATATGTTATGGTAAAAATGTACACATCTTAGATATTTTACCTTTTCTTTATATAACAAAATAAAAACATAGTTCAGCACTTTTACTAAGAATTCTAGCCCAGCTAGCACAATTGCTCGCTGGAACGTGGCAGCGACTATCTTGATAACTTCTAAGGGTCTTTCGGCCAGTTAGTGATCCGTTATAGGAACATTTCTATCACAAAGTAACGACCAAAATGGGGAACGATTGCAAAGTTTCGGCATGGTATCGGGAACTCATCCGGCTACGTTCCAAAACCGTATCCTTCACGTAGCGATGACGTGGCTAAATGGTAACAGTCATTGTCACAGGATTTATTAATACCTACTCTCTTTTGTGCTTACTTTCTGTGTCTTTAAAATTATTTCACAGAATAATATCTCTCTCCAGTTCTTATGTTCTAAGTCTATCTCCGTCTTTTATTCAAATTCTATAGATTATAGCGACAACAACGACACTAATAATTACATTTCTGATGCTTTATATTTGGATATCTTGAGTATTTAAATCTAAACTGTTAAAGTATAATGATTTGTGCACCCAGAAATTACACGCCTTCGAACTTTGCAGTTTTGAATGAGAACTCTATATCATGTTATATACGACATTCGAGACCATACACCTCAAACTGCTGCAATTTGTATTCTAATTCACTTTTCTATACATGAAACTGATAATCTTCTAAAAGCTTGCTTCGATAACAACAAAAATAGCAGTATATAAATTTTTAGATATCTACCCTAACAGCAGAGTTAATAATGGCGTCTTAAATCTCCATCTAAAAAATGGCGCATTTCAAAAGAAACACTTTGAACTAGCAATAGTTACAACTTGTATTTGGTGGCGAATACTAAAAAGCCGGCACTTTACAGTTAGTTTCACTGAAAACTACCAAGTGGGACTATGAATAAACATTGTATAGTCACTTTGTATAGATTGCTACGTCGTAAGCTATCAAATAGGTTTTTCTGGTTCTCCTTGCCACCCTATGGTTTCAAAAACAAAAGATACTTTTGAAATGATATGCGTTGCTTGTCATTGCAACTTAACAAAGTTTTAGGTTATGGTTATTTTTGTTTACATGCGTCTTGTTTTGTGCTTTGCACGCGGATTGTACGTATTATTTATCTGTCAAACTAATACAGTGCTGTGTTTAAAGAAATTTTAATTTGAGTGTATCAAAACTATCTATTTCTCATTCTTACAACATCAACTGTACTCGGAGCTTTTACAAAGGTCCTACTATCGGTTGGTAAATTCATAAAATTTGATTTTATTATCTGCAATAGATGTATAAACACGCTGTGGCTTTGGCTTATTTTACTAGGTTTTGAGTTGTTTCAATAGTGAGATCTGAAAAACGATAGTATACTGTTCTTAAGCTTAATCATGAAATATATCGTCATCTTCAGGAATGATGCAGTCACCCTCATCACAGAACTGAAACATGTTTGATGTTCTGTTTGAGAACAACGCTCCGAATTTGTAGTAAATGTTGCGATGCCTTTTGTTAAAGAGAGAAAAACTGCCTTAGCACTTATATGCTTTTCTCGCGCGAACAATAACGGCGGGTAAACAACATCATAGTGTTTTAAATTGCTGTTTTTACCTATTTCAGTTCTCAAGCTTGTGTAAAATTTTGTTGGAGGTCTGTAAAGTTTTGTTTGTTGGTCAATTAACTTGGTTTTTAATGACTTATTACATTAATTGGATCATACACATTACACACACTATTTGACTTGCACAAGATCACATCGCATTTTGTTGTGATGAAACAATCATCCTTTATTTATTAGAGGCACTGTAGAGTAAAAACTACTTTATAGTGATTTTGTAAGGTTGCTACTAAATTATAGTAGTCATCAATAGTAGAATTCACTTCTCGAAGTAGCAGAAACGTGACTTCAACCAAAAGATATCACCAGGAAGTTCCACAGCCATTAAGTGTAATATTAAAAGGCCGGCAAGGTCGCGACAACTATTAAAGCCACTTGAAAGTGGCTGCAACTTAATGTATTTTTTGGCAACATGGGACAATTTCGGCTACTGTCGTTTGCTACCTTCAAGTTCATCATCGCATCATATTTGCATTTTACAAGTTGTCAGACATACTTAGGTTAGTAATGATATTTAGACATTTACTTTTAAAAAAAATTCAATTATATATGTCCTTCTAAAATCATAAACTCACCATTTCTTTTTAAGAGAATTTTTTAACGAAAATCCGCCAAAATAAAAAGGTTCTTGATCATATCCATATATTTGGTTTCCCAAACTCAAGCATTACATAAATTACTTAGTGCATTAAAAGGTTATTTTTTCCTTACATAATGCACAGGCTCGAGAAATTGCTTTTTAATTTTACCAATTGCCCCTTGAGATATCGGTGGAAAATCAAAAAGTTTTGCGTGAAATATGCGAGCAACTTCGATCTGTGATTGTGTTCTATCTCCGTAACCAATCATCTGTAGAATTATTATTTTATGCATTTTTGTTAAATAAACGATGTTTCTGAATTACAGTTAACAACTGACAACTACTGTCATGCAGTTAGAATCACACAGCAAGTTGTTAAGGCGTTTTAAACAAAACTAACATTACGAACTATGAAGAATGTGAATAACATTTTATATCTTGTTTTTTAACTGATACTGTCTTAAAATACATTTAAATTGTTTTTGCTTGCTTTCTCATTCCTAAGAATAAAACGCGATTAGTTATTAATATTTTAATATGTTGTAACAAGTTCTTCAACAATATCAATTTCTTTTTTTTTTTCCTGCTGTTTATTTTTGCAATAAATTCTAAAACCATATCACCTAAATAGAGAATGTATAGATCTTTCAAATGAGGTGTTACAAACCCCTACTTCGTATTTAAAAATTTGTGGTTTGCAAATGTCACCAGAAGAGGGTTCAATGTAAGGGTGAAGTTTTCAGGTTGTAGGATTTTTTAATCCAAAATTGACGTGTTTTGGGATTTTATATAAATATGCACAATATTTAAGGTACTGAATTTATTCCATTTGGCTGTTCCCCACTGTTAACATTTATACAATGTGATCCGCAGTTATGAAATAAAATTAATAATTCGAAGTGAAATATTTTGTAAGAAAACCGCTCAGACACTCCAACATTTTTTTTCACACCTTATAATATTAGGCTTTAATTTTCACCCCTCACCATTTCACCCCCACCCTTGTTGATTTTTTTCAAGTAGCAACCCCATTATTTCTTAACGGGAATTAAAATAACATGTTTTTCTTTGTTTGACGGTGTCAAAAATTTGGTTCCACAAAATAGAACCTAAACCGTTTATTCTGAAATTCACAATTATTCAAAATAAACATTTTTTCTTCTTAATGCCTCTAACATTTAAATGTTCAAAGCGTTCCCTATTTTCTCGCTGAGAGAAGAGAATTGATCTTATGTAAAACTCATCTCTGACTCTATTTAAGACCTCAGGTGTGATGTTCCTAATTTCCCTGGATATTCTTTCCTTCAAATCGTTTAAATCCAAAGTATGTGTTCTGTGCACTCTGTTTTTCAGATGTCCCCACAAGAAAAAGCCTAGAGGTGTAAGTACTTGTGATCCCGCAGGTCATTTTATAAACCTTTGCTTCCTATTCACTTTTGTGGAAGGATTTTATTTAATTACTGCCATACATATAAGCGCACTTGGAGAAGCCAAGGATTTTCCAAGTGTGTTTACCAGTGATCATCACAGGGTCCATTCTTCAGTTAGTACTCCCATAAAGCAAGAGCATAATAGGGTGATGAGCCGCCTTGTTGCAACCATATCCTTTCACTTGGATGACAGCGATCAAGTTGGGAAATAACTTTACTAAGACTGGAATGATTTGGTCCCTTAGTATCTCCAAATATATTTCTCCGTTAAGGTTTCAGTGAAAATAGGTTCAATTACATGATTCCCAACGATACCAGCCCAAACCTTGACTTTCTCAGGACGTTGGGTGTGGGGTTCTCGCATGCAATGGGGGTTGTCCTCTACTCAGTATCTGCAGTTTTGCCGATTTATCTCGCCACTTAAAACAAATGTTGCTTTATCAGAAACAATGATTTCTGCGGAAGCAATAGCATTCGTATTTAGCATATTAAACATCTGCTTGCAAAAATGCAATCTTCTATCCGAATCACCGTCAATCAGTTCTTATGAGAGTTGTAGTTTATATGCAAGGGTTTTCGCTTTTTCAAATTTTTAAAACAGTTGAATGACCTATACCGTTTTCACATCCCAACTGAGGCGTCGAATGTGTTGGATTTTCTTGAAAAGCTAATAAAACATCAGATTTCACGCTATCATTAATAAACTAATAATGATTCATTTGTCAATCTAAAGTCATTTTTGTTTCCTACAAATTTAAACGTTATGGCGAAAATATGGGTTGTTTGGGACAAATAGCATTTAAAAAGACATTAGGTAATAGCAGAGACTTATGGTAAATGAAGGTGATAGTTGAAGCGTTGGAAGGTGAATAGTGGAAGAGCAAACAGTATTTACATTTGGTATGTCAAAATTTAAAGTTTACTGAATTTGTTGTAAGACTGTCAAACTATTTGGAATTTAACCTTCTAAATTGTGTTATAATACAGCACAAGTCTAAGACTTATTGTGCATAATGTATAATTTTCTCCAATATACAATAATAACAATAATAATAAGCAGGCCTCCTGCACAATGGATAACGGGTCCAACTTCGCGAAACTATGCATAAATTTTAGATACAGTTCCCTAAGAAAGTTGTGGTAGCTCTTGATGCTTTATATTAATATTAACAACTTTTGCTTGGGATCTACTTTTATCTCCGTAACCAACCATCATTATTATTTCGTTTGAAAGGGTTTCAGTAAAACAACTCGCTAATAGAGAGGTCACGATGAAAAGCTTTTGAAAAAGTTGTCAAATAAGCGCGAATTTGGGTCCCTAGAAACCAAAACCAAGGTCCGTTGAAGTTTTTATATGCTTATATATATATATATATATATATATATATATATATATATATATATATATATATATATATATATATATATATATATATATATATATATATGTATATATATATATATATATATATATATATATATATATATATATATGTGTGTGTGTGTGTGTGTGTGTGTGTGTGTGTGTGTGTGTATGTATGTATCCGAGCGATAACTCGGAACTATAAAAATACTAAACCGATTTCAATCAGACTTGGCAAAAATCTTTTTTGGGCAAAATCCGAGGTCGAGTTCGTTAAACAGCCTTTATGCTCAAGTTTTTCGGGTGAAAAATCGGGGAAACTTTTTGAAAACGCTATATTTGTGTAAGTATCAGCGTAACTGGAATGAGACTTTAAATGTGGCTAGAAATAGTGCAAGTACACCTATGTTGTGAATTTTAAGTAATTTGCTACACAATATTTAGAGTTTTTTCCAAATTAAAATAAAATTCCAAAGACATGCGTTGAAACCACTTAGTGGTTAAAGTCCAATGCCTGACAACTGGCGCCTCGTCATGCATGTAGTACACTCTCCTACTTATGTATAACGCTACATCTTCTAACAAAGTGTTTAGTTCATCCCCCGAGAAATTTCGATAGAGTTTATCTGTCAAACGATTGGGAATTGAAAATGGTCCAATTACCTGCCCACACATTAATTGAAAACACAGACTGGTGGTTGCTAATTACCACAGCATATATATATATATATATATATATATATATATATATATATATATATATATATATATATATATATATATATATATATATATATATATATATGCTGTGTTATTGGGGTCTGATGAGGATTTTCGTCACTCCAGTAGCGTATGTTATGCATGTTTAGAATACCGTCGCGACTAAAACCTACCTCATCGGAAAACATAATTAACGACAGGAAATGTTCCTCTTGATTTTGCAGCCACTCGCAATAT
The DNA here is from genome assembly GCA_964006375.1 of Tillus elongatus. Lineage (NCBI taxonomy): Eukaryota > Metazoa > Arthropoda > Insecta > Coleoptera > Cleridae > Tillus > Tillus elongatus. The sequence continues at coordinate 102,068,503 of OZ023263.1, read as the reverse complement.
TGTACATGGGGTAAATGATCTTCTTCTAATAAGTGGTGAACTGTTTCAAAATGAAACGGGTGAAGAACCTGTTCCTTAAGGACTTGTCTTTCTTACGCTTATCCGGGGATCATTTTCTACCATTTGGAAAATAGATTCTTTGTTGTTAACAGTACGACCCCTTCGTCGAACCACACTGTCAACTTATCCTTTTTTAAAGCAGTCATCTTCCCAATCTCCCAGTCGCTGATGAACGTCGATAAATGTCCTCAGGTTAGGAACCTGTCGCCTGGGATATTTATATCGGTAGATTCACTGAGCTTTACTAGAATTTGATCGAGCCTCAACATAACACATAATAAATATTTCTGTATTCTGCAAAAGTATACTTAAGCATTTTAACAAGCAACAAACGAGAAATTAAACAATAAAGCTCTTTAGCAACGTAGTGACTTTAAATAAATTATTTCAATGTCTGTTTGACAGTTGCCATGTATTTTTGATATAGTCGAATGCAAGTAAGCGACTGTTTAATTGTGTAACTGCCAAGTCAACACGACATCATTTTTGGTTTTTGTCGAAAAATCATGAGCAAACCGACAACAAATGAAAAGGCACTTTTTGTGCAAAATTAAATTATCTATCCCAAAAAGTTGAAAAATTTATTGAAAAACAATTACACTGTATCTCTGAATCTAAAGGGTTATGTACATGACTGTACAAGAAGCCTTTTTATTTTTTATGTCCTCTATCGCGTGGTACTATGCACATTTTCATATATATATATATATATATATATATATATATATATATATATATATATATATATATATATATATATATATATATATATATATATACTGTTATGTCAAAATAATGTTTCTGTTGAAAAATATGTAGAATTTAATTTGAGTCAAGTCTTAAAATATAGAAATTTTGGAGATTAGAAATCAGATGACAGAACTTTAGAACAATTGACATTTAGATTAAAATTTAGTCAAAATGGCATCATTTGCAGTCACAAGTTTAGACTTATTTGTAAGATGCTTTGTACTATTTATATAACAATATACTATAAACTATATATATATATATATATATATATATATATATATATATATATATATATATATATATATATATATATATATATATATATCATTGTGACAAGAAATACACTGATTAGCCAATTTTTCGTTACAAAAACTAAAAATCAAAACCAAACGTTTAAAAATGTTTATTCAGTTGAGTAAGTGTTCAAATTGTTGACCACCAGCTTCCATACAAAAGTACACATTTTGTTCAAAACGAGCTCTGACATTCTGGAACATTTGTGGAGTTATTAGACGGCATTTCTTCAACAATGCGTCGTCGTAATTCTTCCAAGGACTCCCGTTTTTTTTTCGTAAATTCTACTCTTTTAATGGCCCCATAGAAAGAAATCTAAAGGAGTTAAATCCGGTGATCTAGGGGGGCACTCAATAGCACATCTATGCCCAATCTATTGTCCTGGAAACTCTCTGTTCAAAAACTCCCTAACAAGTTGTGAAAAATACTCCATCTTGTTAAAATACTAATTGATTCTCTTGATGGCGATCATCATTTTCAACAATGCCAATTAGTAGAGGGTAAACGATATCTTCTAGTAACTCCAAATACGTTTCGCCACTCAAATTTCCATCAAGAAAAATTGGTCCGATTAAACGGTCTTCAAAAATGCCAGTCCAGACATTCAAATTCTGTGGAGTTTGAGTGCGGACTTCGTGAAAATTTCTTCGATTATTATCTGCCCAATAACGACAATTATGACGATTGACTGTAGAGTTTAATAAAAACGTACACTCGTCTGAAAAACAGATATTGCACAGAAAGTTCCCGTTGTCAGCTATTCGTGCAGTCATAACTTCACAAAACTCCAGTCGCCGATCAAAATCATCTTCATTCAGTTGTTGTACAAGATGAATTTTATACGGTTGAAATTTATGATGCTTCAATCTTCGCTGAATAGTTTTTCTTTTAATGTTTCTCGTGCTCAAAGTTGGGTCTGCAGCAATTTGTCCTAAAACTTCAATTTCAGTAGTCTCATTTCTAACCGGAAATTCACGTTCAGGATCGCGTTTTTCGTTGACTACTAAACCACTTTGTTGAAACTTTACAACTAACTCCAAAATGTATTTTCTCTTAACATGTCTGTTCGGATGTCGTTCATTAAGCAAATTTGTGGTACGGTTGGCACAGTCATCGTTTTTGAAAAAAAAAGAGTAATTATTTTAACTCTTTCTTCTACAGAATACACCATTGTGAAATTAATTTTCGGTAGTACTATCAAGTATCAAACCGACCGATAAACTGAAATAATAAACCGCATTCCGATAAGAAAGCTTCTGATAGTTAATTTTTTGTTTACAAACCAACAAAACATTGACACATTTCTTATCGGAATGAGTGAAATGCGTTTTAGTGAATTTTCTTAAAAAAAATTCACTAATGAGGAGATCCCGACTTTTGAATTTTGAAAAAATTTCTTCAAATGAGCGCTAATTAGGCCCCCCAGAACACATATCCGGGGTCGGTTTAAATTTTTATATGTTTATATATATATATATATATATATATATATATATATATATATATATATATATATATATATATATATATATATATATATATATATATATATGTATCACACCGATAACTCAAAAAATAATGGGCCGATTTTGATTAAATTTGGTGAATAAATTCCTTTTGCAAATGGCTTGGATAAATTCGTTAGCCAGGAAAATCGGTCCAGGTTTTCTTGGAAAATTTTGTGTTTTCTTTCGAAAAAAATTTATATCTCCGGAATTAACAAAGTAAGGGCAACCAAATTTCATATGCGGATTTATAGGCAAGTTACCTACCAAAATTTAGCTCCGTAGGTTAAAGGATAAAAAAGTAACAGGCATTCAAAGAAAAATAAATTTGGATTTTCCTCAAAACGTCAAAATTGCGATTTTAAACGTCAAAATTAGTGAGTACATTCCTTGCGCAAGTCGCTTGGATAATTTTGTTAGCCAGGAAAATCCGCCGAGGTTTTCCCGGAAAAATTTGTGTTTTCTTTCGCAAAATATTTATATCTCCAAAATTAACAAAGTAAGGGCAACCAAATTTGGTAAGCTAGTTTATATCGCTATAGGTGTGCCACCTACCAAAATTTAGCTCTGTAGGTCAAAAGACAAAAAAGTTATGGGCATTTAAAGAAAAATAAATTGGGGGTTTCCTCAAAACGTCAAAGTGACAATTGAAAACGTCAAAATTCGCAACATTTAGGCAAATAACTTGAATCTAATAGCCTATATGGAAAGAAAATGTCTCAAGAAGAATGTTTTACATACACCGAACTCTTAGTTTCAACCGTCATTGTCCTTCATTTTACTAAAATATTTCCAGAAAATTCATTTCTAATAGACCTTTTCTCTGATGCTTGGCAGTAGCCTTAGCTATAGAGTTTATCGTTTAATGGTATATAATTTTTGTCGAATTTTCGTAAAAAATCAATAAAGCTCAATATATTCGTTATTATACAAGATATGAAAAAAATATTGTATACATTAATTATACGGTGTTTTGAGCTACATCTTAAAAAATTATAGCGACAATCACAGGGTGGCCCATAAGTCGTTGGTGATACAAATAATTTTTTTTTTGTCGAAAACGCCTTATTTTTTTGCATTTTCATCGAAATATAATGCATGTTTGTAAGTTAAGAAATTCTGGAGGCAGCAAGTGCGTTGTGGTTGCGAATTTTGAATAAATGCTTCATATTTGAAAAGCTCAATTTGCTATTAACCTATAAGGTTGACCAGGAAACGGATTTTTTCAGTAACACGTTTGGTTTACTTTTGGAAATTTCTGTACGTTTTCAAACAATCAAGTTATTTTGATGAAACATGGCACATTGTTTTTACTATATAGGTTATACTGGTAATCAAATTTGATGCCTGCTTTTTCTATATAGGTTATACTGGTAACCAAAATTGATGTCTGCTTTCTTAAAAAGAAAACACACATATTTGCAATAAAAACATTTAAATGAAAATTCACTACCATAACGCACTTGCTGCGTCCCGAGATTTTTTTCATCTTCAACTGTGAATACTTTTTAAACGAATTGATAAAACTTCCAAAAAAATTTGTGTGCTGATTTCAGAAAAGAGAGATCTTTCAAATGCTGTAACACTCGACCCATGTTCCCTATTTAAAATATAAGGGTTGTTATCACCACCCTGAAGGGGTTTAAGGGGTTTATGTGACAAAGTTGAGTTTTATGTCCCCCTCAATATTAAAATTGACGTCTTTCAGCGTTTCTAAAAAAAAATTCTCTGGACGCAAATTGGTGTGTTTCTTTTTCAATGCGCCACCCTATATATATATATATATATATATATATATATATATATATATATATATATATATATATATATATATATATATATATATATATATATATATATATATATATATAAGTATGATAATTGAAACGGGCTTTGAGGGATATTTATTAAATATGAGGATTTGAAAGTCGTGACCTCGTCATAATCGGATTTGATTTGTCACAAAAAATTATAAATCCAGCAATGTTTATACCACTGAAATAGTATCGTTCACTTAGCACTTACAGTTCTTATTTTTAAAGTGTTGGGTTTTGTGTTTTTACTAAAAACCAATATTGTTCCTTTGGTAATGGAAAGTAAACTTACATATACTTTTTGCAAGAGGAAAATAGAAACACACATTTAAGTGGTAGTTTGAGCTGCCTCTCAAGAGACCCTAGGAGAATAGATGAGTGTTGCTCGCTCCGTTCTAAGAGTATCCTGATGCACTTACACACTCAAGCCACCTGCAATTTACTTCTACAGCCGATATGTTTTAAGACGACAAAATAAACTATTTTGATATTTCGTACCTACTTCAATTCAAGCATACAAAAACAGCGCTGTATATTTAAATGCTTGATGGCTAGCAACGCCTGGAACAGGAACTCAAATATTTTCAATTTTCTATACGACACGATATCAAAAATTTTAAACACTTCCATGTTCAATGTTCAATACCTTGAAACATCAAAAATCTATTTACAGTTTGTAAAACAACGCCATGATTTATCTAAGCATGTTTTTAAAATCCAACGTATCGTGATCCGCACATAACTAATTGAAAAGTTAACATATCTTCATACATCATAATCCGCTGATACAAAAGTAACTAAGTTAAATTTAAATATGAAACAAATCTCTCTCATAATATTTTCAAACATTTTAGGACCTAAAATTGCAAGTTGTCACTGTGACATTATATACAAATATTATATTTATATATATATATATATATATATATATATATATATATATATATATATATATATATATATATAATATATATATATATATATATATATATATATATATATATATATATATATATATATATATATATATATATATATATATCTTGTAACGATTGCATTTCGTTACGGCTCTTACTATACAAAATAAACCCGTAAGAGACTTAATTAATAGCCGACAATCCAATATCTGTAAGGCAATTCATGTTTTAATTTCTAAAATTATTTGATGAAAAGTCGTACAATGTTTAACTACCCTGAACACCGTACTTCATTTTAAATGTGTACGTTAAAATTCAAATATCTAAAGACGCAATATAGCTTTGTTAGTAAATGATGCGTCGCATTTTGCTCAAGGAATATTTCCAAGAAATAAATATGGTTGCTACTGGCTCTGTAATTTTCCGATCGGTGATGTCACCCAAGAACGACCATTTTGAACCATTGCACAAAGTTCCCGGCAAAACCTTCAACTCTAGACACGGGAGGTAAAGCGTCAGGAAAGCAGGGCGAGAGCTTAACGGCACAGCACGCGGGCTCGGAGAGTCTCTGCCTGGCGCTGGTCGAATAAACACCCTTTAGTTTGGGTGGCTATTAAATTATCTTAAAAACGGGGTTATAATATTATTTCTGTTATCTGTACTACCTAATGATTATTTTCAATGATTGTTTAAAGTAATATAAATGATTTTCGAGTTTAAATAAACATCCTATTCAGCCTAAAACCGGGAGTTAAGTTGTGGTTCTTTGTCCCGACCTGTTGATTTCTTGCCTTAATCAGAAAGAGTTCCTGGTTATCGCCGATCTTTAAGTCAATTGGCAGTAAATTTCACTTGGGCCAATTCACGTTTTAATTGCGATTTGCAAAGTTTCCGTCAAGCGAATTCAGAACATTAACGTAAGTGTCAAATGGTCTTATAGTATTGGAGCAATAAATCCACGGCCCAATAACCGCTAATGGGAAGTACTACTCGTTTTCCCCAGCTTCTTCTCTCTTATTGAAATCTGGAACCTGTGTCAGGCACTCATAGTTGATCCCACTTGGAAAGCATCTTCACGGGGTCATCAGGTAACTCAATGAAGGCAGACTGGGTGAGTCTTTATAGAATTTTTCTCTGAACCAACAGAATTTTTCATGCAGCAATCTAACATCTGAAGTTTTATACCCTGAACTTTCAAAATCACGTAATCAAGTTTGAGCTTAAACAATGTCAGGGAGGTGCTGTCAGAATAACTATAAATTTCCTGTTTAATCTCTAGGATTTTGTCAATTTTGTAAATTCAAACACATAGTTTTTAAACCGGTAATTAGGAAATTTTGTCTGTAAAATATATAACCTATACATTTATTTAATATCTCTCATTTTCAATAATTAATGTAGAAATTCCACGTAGGAATAGATTAATTAAAAAATTTAAATGGAGCCTCACTCAAAGAACTGGCCAGTTAACTAATTGAAAAATTGAGCAATTGATTGACAAACGTCAAGTAATTTACCTAATAATTTATGTTTATTTTTTGGAGCTGTAAAATACAGCATTTGTTCTTAAATATACCTCAAGTAATTAACATTAACATTAACATCTGTTTAATTGGAGAGAAATTCTTCCCTAATATCTCCTTTCTTTTGGCGTCGGTGCGAACAATTATTTCTAACTAACGATTATCTAGATATCTAAATTTCTATATAACCTGGCACTAGTCTAGAGCGCCCACAAATATAGGACGCAGTGCAAAACAAACAAGGAAAAAGAACGTGAGTATCAAGCTACATCCTGATCTGTCAACCTCCTAAAAGTATTCCTAATCTTAATAAATATGATAATCTGATAGATAGCTATTTTTAGGGTAGGGTATTATAGGCGATCGTGACCTCAATATTGAGCAGATCTATGTCCCCCTGAGATCACATATACCATGGTTCTAGTAGTTAAGTTTTTCTTTGAAGGAGGTTACAATATATATATATATATATATATATATATATATATATATATATATATATATATATATATATATATATATATATATATATATATATATATATATATATATGTATATATATTGTTATTATATCATGTCATAGATATTGAAATATGTTCTTTAACAAACAAAATGAAAATGTACAACGACAATTGAGGTGGATATAAGGGGAATAATACCTTGCTAAGTAAATTTGTTGAGGTAGAGCTTGTTGCTACACTGCAGGTAAGAATAATGCAAATTTTAAAACACACACACATGAAATCAGCTAAAAATTATAAAATATGAGTAAATAGTTAAATTTGCGAGCTTTTCGATTTGAGAGAATCAGTCTAATATAAAGAAAATTCAGTATTTATATATTTATTTTTAAGTGGTAAATTCCCATACTTATCAGAACGAAATGGAAGCAAAACTTTTGATTATTTTAACTTACTATGTATCCATAACGATAAGTCTGATATTAGTAGTAAAAAGAAAATCAAGTGTGGGAAAATGACAGGTTGTCAGACGGGAAAAAAAGAGAATTTTAGAGAGAAATTTGAGAACGTCAACCGAAAATCCATATAAGGGAGTATATCACATCACTAGAAAGGAAAGCATCATTATCAATAGATAATTGGAAGACAACTAATTTGGCAGAGAGATAGATAGATAGATAGTTTTATTGTTTAGGTGTTTTCATTTTCATATATTTTATTGTGTTCATAGCTCATTTACTGCTTTATTATATTCGCTGTTTTGAAAATTTTGATTTCGTTTAATTTGTAAAGTTTTTAATAAGCTGATCAGCCCTTTTTGTTCAAGAAATAAATGATTTGATTTAACATTTTGTCAACTGCATTGACAAATAGTGGATAAATAATGGATAGTACCTTAATCCGCCCTGAGACAGAAGTTAATTTTATTAAATTTAAAAATACTATATATATATATATATATATATATATATATATATATATATATATATATATATATATATATATATATATATATATATGTGTGTGTATGTATGTATGTATGTATGTATGTATCCGAGCGATAACTCAAAAAATAGTCAACTGATTCGACCAAAACTTCGTTGTGTTAAGGCCGCGAACGAGTTAGTAAATTAGCTATAACGGACATTTTTCCCCCAACAATATACAAAAATATTTAGCAAACTTTTCACGTTTTTGGCACATTGAACAAACACGTATCACCAATTGTAAAAAGGCGTTTGTACTGAGCCCTATGGAAATGACACATTCAGAGAGTTTTTTGTTTGTATTACTCGTCGAAAAAATCGAGCTGCCGTATACACTCTCAAGGCTGAATTTGAAAAGTTTTCGCAGAAATGTTTTTAGTGTTTCTGTAGAAATCATTTTATACATATTTTTGTGAAATGGTGGTAATTAATAATAAATGTTTAGTAAGTTGTTGTAAGTAAAAGTGGTCAAATTTTTGTGAAAAATATAATATAGTGTAACATTACTGAAGGCAATTTCAGCCAAAAAATTGTGAATTTTATTTTTAAAAATTTCTACTTGGGTCATCAAGCTGTTTGTCAATAATTAAATCTTGGCAGGTGTGTAAATACCTTGGAGAGGTTCGTTGGCCAGGAACATCGGACCAGTTTTTTTCTGGAACTTTTTTAAGTTTATTTTCGGAACATGTTTGTACTTTTTGAAACAACAAAGCTCTTTCAATGCAATGTGGTACATTGTTACTACTATATAGATTATACTGCCAACCAAATGTCCGATTAAAAACAATACATTTTTGACATTAAAAACATTTTTACCAAAATTCGATACCATAACGCGCTTGCTGCGTCCAGACTTTTTATGCATTATCAAGGGCAGGAGAATTTCAGTTTTAGACACCATAAGCAACTGAAAAAAAAAACATAAAAATGTATTTTGACAAAAATGCAAAAACGAGCGAACTATATCTAGCTGTTACCAAAGCTAATAGGAGAGCCACACCATTAAGACTAGCCGATAAGATCTTTTACCCTCTCTCCTGGTTAGTGATCCCTGAAACAGTTACAGCAGTGGAGGAGCAAGTCACTTCATGGAAAACACTTGGCTGTGATGTGGTGGGAGATCATGCATGTACAAACGTATATGTCTTATCTACGCTGGTGTAAGCTTAACGTTGAAACTAAAGGCTTTATATCAGCTATATAGGACCGGGTGATCCCAACAAGGGCATACAGAAAGCGGGTTCTGGGGGAAAGGTTGGAAAACATCAAATATCGCATGTGGGATCAGGTGAAGCAAGGCGTGGACCACGTCCTTGCTGGGTTGTCAGTACTGGCTCCAATGTCCTACCGAAATCGTCACAACAGAGTTGGGAAGATTATACAACCTGCGGGATAAATAGATGGGCCTTATAAATACTGTTCCATATTACCAATATGATCTGGCAAACATCTTGGAAGATGAAGAAAGCCGTCTTTACTGAAACAGGAAAATACAAACAGGTCAGCCAATCCCAAACAAAAACCGGGACCTTGTTTTGACGTTTAAGAAAGTCAACGAGAAACAGGATCGGTGTAGTTGACGTCCATTTCTGAAATGATTTACTGTTTTTTTTGTCTGTGTAATAATTAATAAATAATAGTTTACCAAATAGAGAGGTAGAAAATTCTTTACTAACGCAAAAGAAAAAGCTTGTTTATTGACAACGCAATCTACATAGGTCAAACTTCTAGAAATTTTAACACCCGATACAAAGAATATATTTCTGTATTTATAAATAACCACGCTGACAAATCTACATTTGCAAAACATACTGTTGATACCCAACATTGAACTACAGTAAATAACCGCATAAAAGCACTACATTATTGAAATGACACGCGCAAACTAGACTTTTGTAAAGGTTTAGAAGTCAAAAACGACACACATAACAATAGCTACCTTGCTTTAAATGAGCAAACTGATTTAATGCATTCCCCTTTCTTAGATATTCTCCTTCCTAATTAAATAAATCAAACAAAATAAATCTAAATATATATATTTTTTCAAGAAAGTTGTAATACGAAAATGAATTGATGTATGCCGATATTTTCGTTGTATAGAGTCTGTTTTGTTACTGTTATTGTTAATTATTTCATTGTTGTAACTGTTATTATAGTTATTACTCTTATAGGTTAGTTCTGTCTTTATGTTAGATATTGACATACATCACGTAAATATTTTGAAGACCCCATCCCTTATTTGAGGTTCATTTTAACTTTAAATTTTAAAATATTTTAACACCAACAGATCTTTGTTTGTAGTTTTCATAATTTCGTGTTAATTAAATTTTTATCTATCTGAGCATGCTGTCAAGAGCAGCGAAATTGGTTACAGAGCGTCGAAGAAGAACTAGAACATCTAAAATTGAGAAGGGCCTCTCGTTCCAGTTAGCTTACGCGCTGGCTACGTCCTTCACTTACAGAAACCAAACCCAACAGTGAAGCCAGAGAAGTAGTCTCCCAGTCTGTATGTTGTATTGTAGTCTCTTCATTAAAACCATCATTTGTCTACAAAAGAAGTTGCTACATGACACAATATTTAACAAAAGGGCCCCTAGAACCCACATCCATGGTCAGTTTCAATTTTTATATGTTTATATATATATATATATATATATATATATATATATATATATATATATATATATATATATATATATATATATACGTATATATATATATATATATTTACATTATTTTCTCAGATGAAACTACTGTTCCGCTGCATGGATTTGTAAATAAACAACCTTATGCTTATCGATTTAAGCGAAATCCACGTTGGATGCTGGAGGCTCAGACCCAAAAGCCACAGAAACCTAACGTATGGGACGGTATACTAGATAGAAGTATTACTGTGCCGTTCCTTATTAAGGGAGATCTAACATCTGAAAAGTATTTAAATTTATTGAGAGCAGAAATTATATGGTTGCAGTGCAGTTAATGAAGTTTGGTTCCAGCAAGATGGAGATTCCAGTTATTTTGGAAGACGCGTGCGGGAATGAGGTTTTTGCATAAAAGTGGATTGAGCGCTGTGATGCCCTTGAATTGTCTGCTCGCTCTCCTGATTTTCATTTAAGTCATTCGTTTTTAACACCTCTTCTGAATACGTTGACATTTGCTTCGTGGGAACCCTACGGAACAATGAGGTTACATCAAATGAAATTAAAACCTCGCCTTCAACCAACTTAACATTTTTAATTTTATTAATAAGTTCAAGAGAATTGGTTACTGAAAAATTTGTTTGTTTGACGGGTGAACCTTTTAACTCATTTGTCAGCCACTTTGCTATATGATATGTCGAGGAATCTGTAGCTGAAACAATAGGCTGAAACTAATAACATAAATCATAAGCTCTGCAAAGAATATTTAACATTAACAAATATTTGTATTAAACAACCTATTTTCCAATTCAACAATGAGTTTTTTTGAACAAACCCGAGGCACGGCAATGGGCTACCGCCTACCGCCATTTATTGCGGACTTTTTCATGAGTAGATTTGAAACAGATCTTAAAAGTGAAAGTGAGTATTTTCCTAGAGGATGATTTCGTTATGTGGATGATATTTTAGCCGTGCAAAATAGACGATTTAATGCCAAATTGGACAACAAATTTTATTCCATAAAATTTTCCCACGAATTAGAAATTAATAATAAATTACCCTTTCTAGCTGTACTAGTTTTCAAAAACAAAGACACTTTAGAATTCGATGTCCATAGAAAGGAAACCACCACTCTAAGTTACATTCCGAATGACTCACATCATACGTAGGCACAAAAAATTGCCAGATTTAATTTTTTAGTAAACAAGTTAATTAATTTTCCCTTAAATTAAAATATATATACCAAAGAATTGGGATACTTAATATAAGGGATACACTGCTTGCCTAGTGGAAAAATTAATTCACAAGCAGAAAAGAAAGAAAATGTCATCGGAATCAACGACTTTTAGAAGAGAGAAAGCCGAAAAAATGTTTCTTTCCATTCCAACCACGGATCACGAGTGGTCTAGATAACGTTTAAAAAAAGCCAAATTTTCGACAAAAAACACTTTAAAAAACTTACTAGGTAACCCAAGAGACAAGGATAAGACTGCTAAAATGTCGGGAATTTATGAAACAAGTTGGAAAGGTAGTAATCCAAATTTTACGTTGGACAAACAAAAATATCTATTGAAATTAGATTTAATAAACATTTAGCACAATTAATATACGGGGCTTCCGTTGCCCGGCATATTTGGGATAATAATCAACACGTAGATAAGGAAAATCTAAAATTGCTAAGCGTTTTCGAAAGTATATATATATATATATATATATATATATATATATATATATATATATATATATATATATATATATATATATATATATATATATATATATATATTGTAAAATATAATAATAATTAAAAGTGTATGAACGTAGCACCGCCGTCTATGGTAAGTCGGTTGATAGACCACTTCACAAGAAAGACCGGCAGAAGCACGTTCGATAGATAATAGAATAATTTACTTATTTCCGCCAAACAAAATGTGTTAATTTTTGTGCTGTTGGACCACCCCCTATCGCTATGGACCGACTATTTGCGCAAGAATATAAGCAGAGCTGTAGATGTAAGATATTTAGAATTATTCGTCCTCTGATCAGGCTAACTTGGTTAGTGAAACGATCGTCAGGTTCATTTTAAATATGTTGTAGTCATTTGGGTCATTTAAGTATACTTATCAGTGCTCATAACAAGTTCCAATCTTCACTTAGTGAATTTTAGGTTCATTTTTGGAAAAATGTTGTACTTATTCAAAAAAAGTTATTTTGATGAAATATGGTAAATTGTTATAGGTTATACCAAATTTGAAGCCTTTCATTAACAAAGCACATATTGTTATTAGAAACATTTTTGTGATATTTCATTACCATAACGCACTTGCTGCGTACACACTTTTTTAAAGTGTCAATCGACCTAAGTATGGAAACGTGTAAGACATAAGACTGTACAATGCTAAAATCAGCGAGGATAAGCAATCAATCTTGCTGTCTTTAAATTAGCCCTAATCGAAAGCTAATGAACCGATGGTCTGAAATACTGAATACGCCAGACAGAATTTACAATTGGATTTATACATTTCCTGATATTCACGGAATAGTAAATACACCCCTGCACTGGCTTCTTTGCCGATTAATAAATCTGACGTCTCATTTATCTTGCAGGCCTTTTTCTCCGATTTTAAATATGAAGTTCATCGAACTAAGCAGCAGCTACTTCCAGAAGTAATGCATTTTGATGACTCCGTGCAAATGGATTAAGGGATAAAAGCATGACCAGCACTAAAAATATACTTTATGATCCGGTGAAATAAAGTGTCCATATTTTACTGCGAAGTTGACTTGATTTATACATAGCACTATATATTATGGCTGGTGGTGTGTTGAAGGCAAAATATTCACAAAATTTTGTCAGAATATTGTCGTAGCATCATTTCTAATGTTTATCAAACAGGAAGCTAACAGTTGACTATTTTACGAAAAACTATAATGATATAGTTGAGTTAAGTTTGAGTGTGTACATACTCAAACACTCAGGATGGCATCGTTTATTCGCCACAGATTTTTGAATTGCAGTTGAAGGCTATTAGTGAATTTTCATTTTAAAAAATGTACTAATACTAACGATGGTGAGACTTTCGGAAAATTTTTTCAAACAAGCGCTGCGAATTAGGGCCCCTAGAACTGACATTCAAGGTCCGTTTGAATTTTTATATTTTATATAGCTTAAGGTTCTTTGCCTACAAGTTACCAATGTTGACGTTTCAAATCGCGACGAGGAAATGTTATCAAATTTTCAAAGTAATGGTTCTGGAATCTCTTGACTGTTTTGAGCCAAAAAACTTAGTCTTTTTGAGACATTTTTTCAAAATTCAAAAGTCGCGATCTCATTAGTGATTTTTTTTAAAGAAAATTCACCAAAAATTCAAATATATTTGATTTGAATTAATATCCTGCCTAAAGAATTAACCAATTTATCGATATATATATATATATATATATATATATATATATATATATATATATATATATATATATATATATATATATATATATATAATTTACTAATATCAACAAAAGAAACAGTCTGCTGAAAATTATAATTATAGATACGAAGGTGACAAAGCTATCCAGGCGTTTTAAATAAAAATTAGATCTTGGTCCAGACGTATGAAATCTGGATACTATTGTTTCTATCAAATGTTAAACTTAGTAAAACAAAACAAAATGTTACATGCATCGGGCGCGAATCGAACCCGGATCGCCTGCGTGTCACGCGAGCATTTTATTACTGAACCACGAATGCTTGCTACTGATTGTTTGTTTACGTAGTAGTTATCAGACGGCAACTTGCGGACCCAGAAAAGTTTATGTTATATCCTAAAAGTAAATTTAAGCAAAGAGCTAATGACACAATTAATAAAATTTTGACTTGTTCGCTGGTCGCTGAAACACATTCGACCGTTTCGATCATACGTGATATCTTATTTTTAAGTTTAAAGATAAGAAACAAACTGCTGGACAATTATTTTCGTAGAGACGTGAGCCGATTTTGTTAACAATGTTTCTCTGTTCTTTCGTATCTTCACATATTTAACTTACCGATATTTCTCGATCGCTAGTTCGGGTAGTGTGTTTTACGCGTGTTATTTGTATTGTTCGATTATCGCTATTTATGACTTCTGCTGTAATATGTATCAATCTACTCATGGCAGCTAACTAACTCGTTTCAATTAATGTCTTTCAGTTTTAATTTCTAATTTGTAAAAACTCCAAATGTTGTGAACCAATTTGCTTAAAATTCACAACATGGTTTACTTACACAATTTATAGCTATATTTATAGTGCCATTCCAGTTAATCTAATACTTTCAAGAATATAGCGTATTCAAAAATATTTTTGTGCATTTTTGGGGGGAAAAGTGTCCGTTATAGCTAATTTACGAACACGATATTAACAGAATGAAGATATGTGCCATGCTTCGTTCAGAACAGTTAAGCATCTTCTGAGTTATCGCTCAGTCACATACACATATGTTATGTTCGAAAAGGTCTTTGCTGTCATTAGTGTGAGATATACTGGCTTCTCAGGTTGAACCGCGTGGAGAGGTTACTAAAAATCGACGTTTCAGTTCCTACTTTGACGCTATTTTTTAAGATATTTAGGAAATATGAAAGAAAATAAACTTTAAGATCCCAATCGGCCTACTCCTTGAAGCGGTGGATACGGATAGGATATGGTGCTGGTTAATTTGTCTGCTCACCAAATCACACCCTAGACCTGAGAGAGAACTAGAGGTTCGTCGTAAGTCTTGAATTATTTATAGCGTTTCGTCCACCACTCTCGTTATAAGTGTAATTAGTCGGGTCAATGTGTATTAAATCGGGTGCTTTCGTAACGGTGCTTATAGGATGAAGCACATTAGAAATATTTGTTGAGTAAGATAATGGGGAAGTTAAATTAAAAAGGACGATTAAATCAAAAGATAGTTTAACCGCCCTATTACCTAACATAACATAACAAACGGTCAAAAATTCAAACCTACCTTGGATATGGGTTCTAGGGGCCCTAATTCGCGCTCATTTCAAAAAAAAAATCCAAAATCTCCAATTTTCCTAATAAAAATTCACTTAAAATACACAAATTACAAGACAAAGCACGCACAAGTATAAATATACTTATATGCTCTTTATATTTACCATAAAATTTACCATCAAATAATAATAATATTGTTGGCTAATAAAAAAATTCATACCGAGATATTCAGCCTGTGGATAAATGGCCTTGAAGGCGTCCGCTCTTTGGCTAGAATGGATTTTCCCATTCAAAATGACGATTGTAGAAGCTAAAGAATTAATTTCTAAGGAGAATGTCAATGGTTATATCGATTTAAAAGAATAGACATCCTAACTTTTTTTCTGTAACTTAGAGAAATGAGATTGCCTGTGATTGATGAATTCCTTACAAGCAGGTCGCTCCTTGCAAAGAAAATCAGCTATGTAAGTAGCAGACTTGCAAAATATTTTTTTATTTTTTATGGATATCTACCTACATAGTTATTATATTTGAAGCAATGAACATTCTGGAGCTTCCACATCTAACAAGTTAATTTTTTAAGTGGCTAAAAAGGATAGCTTTACAAAATAAACCACCAACGCATGTAATTCGCATTCGGTGTTATAAAAAGCAAATATTTGTCAACCAAACTTATAAGAAAAACATAGCTTCTAACACAGTCTATTTTTTCTCAATGTATTCAGATCTAAAAAGTAAATATATCTGTGAAGTTTGGGATAAAATACTGAATAAAAAATCTGGCACAAAACGCAATGTAAAGAAGAATTCGATTCTGTGATAACAAGATCAGCCTACAAAAAATGCTGTGGAATTTGTAAAGGAATGGATTGAGGATCGCGGTGTTTACGAGATTCTCTTTGCCTTCTAGTCAGAGACACTGGAAATATATTATAAATCTATCGTTTCGGGTTTAGAAACAACGTCTCTGTAGCCTATATAGAACATTATATTCTATTAGAATGAAAATTGTTATCCATAAAAAAAAATGATGAAGTGACACATTTTAATGGCAGCTGACTAATAGTACAATATTTCTGAAGCGAGTCTCGGTTATACTTTTGCATTACGGAAAATCCACAAATTGATCAAATATCAATTTTTTAGAGTAAATTGATAGGACATACAGTGTGTAACGTCCAAATATATTAAATTCAGTATCTCATTTATTGTGAATAACTATTTACAAAAAACACCTGAAATTCATATTAAAAGATGACAACCCGCAACGTGAAAACTTCACCCCTGTGTTTTACGCCACCCCCACATTTTTAAATAGGAAGTAACAGAAATGCATAAATAACCAGTTCAACAGATGATTGGCTACGAAGATGAACACATTTACAGTTCGAAGTTTCTGGCCTATTTCAAAAAGAACTTACTGATTTCCCCCATATATTCGAAAAAACAATAGACAATTTGCATGGGTTTTCGATTAAATAATTTAACATTTACCTAATAGTTTTTATACATAGAACATTATTACATGCATGAAAATACCCAAAAATATATGTCGTGTGCAGAAAAAGACTTTTAAAATCAAAAAATTTTGAATTATTATCATGTGACTGCGAAAGTTCTGTTATTGGTCGTGACGTACTTGGACAGTTAGTAAATGACGAGGTTTATAGATTAGACAGGTTGTCTGGTAAATCTGAGAGGGGAGAGACGCAGAGAAGAGGGTAATACGTCATGTGGAGTCTAAATGCCAAAAGTTTAAGTTTGGCTTTGGTGCTTTAAATAATAGTTACTAGAAATTTAGGTAACTTTTAATGTGTTTGCTAAAAAAATTCGAATACCGTCAGTTACAGATATATTTAATGTTTCTTTTGTGCGAAATAGCAGTTACATCGAAACTATTACCCTGAAGACTTTTTTTTATTTTTTAATGTGTTTTGTTGTAATGTTGTAAACATAAGTGTACAGTGAATCAACCTCAGGACGAATTGGACGTTATTTAATCAATAATTAAATCGGTAATTCATCATATAGGTAGATATGTGTTTAATTTCAAAAAATAAATTATACATACTTAAAAAAGAAGCCAATAGATAACTTAACCTAAATATATTTTTAGATGCCC
Source organism: Tillus elongatus (assembly GCA_964006375.1). Taxonomy (NCBI): domain Eukaryota; kingdom Metazoa; phylum Arthropoda; class Insecta; order Coleoptera; family Cleridae; genus Tillus; species Tillus elongatus. Next base: position 102,050,452 of record OZ023263.1, on the reverse strand, counting down.
AGTTTGTAACGTATCAACGTGCAAAAATAATGATAAAACAGCAAAGGAAAGTGAAAAGACACTTTCCTTCTTTTCTTTTCCTAAAGGGCCTAAGATGAGGATTTTAAAGATGAGTTGCGGGCTAGGATACTGAATACACAACCGCAGCATCTAAACAAATCAGGTACAAATTTTGTGTTTGGTAGTTTTGATTATTTATGTATTTTATGTAAGAGTATGTAGTACCTACGTATTATTTGAAGTTTGCCTAAGACCTATGATACCTACTTATAAATTTATATTTTCAACTGTTCCCTCATATCTGTTGAACGGGCAAGAAAAAGAAAAACATAATGAGAGTGAAAGGTCCAAGAGAATGATGCATAAAAATAGAAAAGCTATTGTGGAAAGTTTAATTAGCAGGAATGAAGAACCATTATTGAACATCACAGAACCAGCTAATGGAATTAAGCGTCAAGAGGAAAATTTGCGCTTAGACTTGTCAGGAAGACCACTCCTTAGTAAAGAAACAGAGTATGATATCTTAAAAAGAAAATATCAAGAATTGCAAATTGAAAACCTGTGTTTCAGGAAAAAAATAGATGACTATGAAAATCACCACAATTTTACTGCAGCAACATATTTCTGATCTAGGAAAAGGGCTAAAAGAAGCTGGCATTAATTTTGAGGATAGAGTGAAATAGCCGTTAAAGATCTTTTAACTTCTAATCAAATAGAAATTATATAATAGCACAATATAGTATTTTCATATTAAATATAAGATATATAAGTTTTTTTGCTTACAAAGTGATTGCAAAAATTATAAAGCTACAATTTTATATGTGTACAAATAGATACCTACCTAAATATTATATACTAAAATTATTTGCTTATTGTGCTAACCCTGTGTACTATTTTACTATGAGTTTTTGCTGAGAAATTGATTGTAAAAATTATAAACCTACGACTTTGTATGTGTACAAATAAGTACCTACCTAACTATATTATGTGCTAAAATTGTTTACTTATTATATATAGCAGCCCAATGTATTATTATTTTAGAATCCGTAACAAGATGTTTTTGGCTTGAAATTGATTGTAAAAATTATAAACCTATTATTTTGTATGTATACAAATAAATACCTCCTTAAATATCATATACAAACATTATTTACTTATTGTCTATCTAAGTGTACTATTTTACAACTCCAAAGATGTAGGAGTATTGTGGTTGTAAAATGATTGCAAAAATTATAAACTTACTATCTTGTATGTGTAAAAATACATACCTACCTAAATATTATAAACTTAAAAAAATTACTTATTGTAAAAGGTGCATGTTATTAAATGAAGATTATCAAGTAAAATAGAAAAACAATTAAGATAAAGAAACCAAAAACCTAGATTGCAGTTCAGAAGACGAAAATTATGTCCAATTTGGGGCACTATGAATTTATATTTCATAAATATTATTAACTTTTTAGTCCTTTTCAAGATAAACCAATCAACGGAATCCATTACTTTGAAATCGAATAATATCCTAAAACTTAAATACTTTATGTTACTTTGTGAACAAAATCTTAATTTGAACTTATTATTAAATGTTTAATCTTGTAAAAGTTCAAAAAGAACATACCTTTGTAAAGACGGACATATAAATGCCGGCTGGTTTCTATATTCAATGCACCATTAATCCACTGGATTTAAATTCGGACTTCATGTGACGTAATCCCGCGTGACTTTCCGATTGGTCGAAAGTTACCAGACAACCTGTCTAATCCATAAACCTTGAATAAATTACGTGTTTACATTTGCCCTATGGTGTGATAAGTACGGCCGCTTGTTTTTCAACATCGCGGTGATGTAAACACAGAGAAGCAAGCTTATTATCATTGTGACGTTACCGTCCAGCGACGTCACAGATTATGTCGGCAAAATAGTGTTGTTTGAAATCAGTTATGAAATTCGTATTTTTTAATATTTTTTGCGTCGTTATTTTTGTAGTATGTTAAATGCAAAAAATATTAAAAAATCATCTTTGTGGAATGTCTATCAGATGTGATATGAAAAAAAAACATACCAAATTGTCTATTGGTAAAATTGAAAACAAAAATCGTCAGCTTGGATATGTAAGGCAGATACAAAACAAAACTTCTAGTGCACAGATTAATGATACCAACTTCCAAGTGTAATGCTTGAGTTTAAGGGAAACCTACATACTTTAAGTCAACAAGCAGGAACAACATTGAGTGTTAGCTATTCATCAATTATTCGAACACTAAAAGAAAAGAAAATGCATCACTATAAATTGATACAAATTCGGGAGCTTGTGCAATAGATGTTTAAGGAAATAACATATTTTTGTGAACAACTGATGGAAATGTTTTATAACAATATTATGTAACTAGAACATGTTTGTTTACTGAGGAGTGCAGTTCTTAACTTCACGGCCATGCCAATCGTCAACATGGTCGCTACTGGCCTAAAGAACATCCGCACAGGATGAGAGAAGAACATACACAATGCCCTAAAAGGGTTAATGTTTGCGCAGGAATACTTGGAAGCCATGTTATTAGTCCCTTTTTTATTGACGGCAATTTGAATGGAGATCATTATTTGGCACTGCTCTAAAATAATGTCGTGCCAATTTTAGAAAACTTATATCCTGATCGAGCAAACCCACAAGTTCCAGCGAATGTGATATAGTTCCAGCGAACGTTATATGGTTCCAGCAGAATGGAACACTAGCATACTACCAAATCAATATCCGGCAGTACCTCGACTTAATATTTTCAAATCGGTAGGTAGGGAGGCCAGGATCGTTCGAGTGGCCAGTATCATCACCAGATCTTACGCTGTTATACTTATTCTCATGTGGATATGTAAAAATTACGGTATACAATACTAAACCACGCGGTTTTACTGACTTAAGAAGACGAGGAATAACGATTGCAATCAGGTCAGTCACGCCTCAGATGTTTATTAATGATATATTTACGACTGGGGTGCTAACAAGACGTCCAAGGCATGTAGTTTGAACATCTGCTATATCAATATTGTTGTGCTTTTCATTTTTTCCATTTTTTTAGAATCAAATGCGATTAGTTATGAATTTTTGGTATGTTGTAGCGAAGTGCGTCGATCATATGAACTTTTTTTAACTGGTAATTTCTGCAATAAATCTTAAAGCCATGGCATTTTTGAACATATAATGAAAATATCTTTTAAATGCGGTATCACAAGCCACTACCTCCTTTTTAAAATTTTGGAGGGTGCAACTGTCACTCGAGAAGGCGGTTTAATGTAGAAGTAAAGTTTTCACTTTGCAGGATGTCATTGTTATCTTCATCTTAAATCGACGTGTTCCACACTGTGTAAAATTGTTTATGCAGTCTCTGTGGTGAAGCTAATAGATATCCACACACAAGCAAGATACATGGACATTCAAAGATCCACACGCAAACTAATTTAGAAATGACAATCAATCAGTTTTAGCTTAGTATGCGTGTGTATAAATGTAATCAACCCTTATTCTGACGACCTGTCACATGCAAATATAGGCATGATTACTTATTTATTTTCCTGACCACGACAATTTTGATCATGGGTCTAAAAAGAAATGTTTTTGTTCATCGGCTTACATATAAATTTTTAATAATTTTTTATTGCTATTTTAGTGCAATTTCATATAAAAATTCATTAATGAGGAGATCGCGGCTTTAGAATTTTGAGAAGACCTATTCACGTGAGCGGACACTATAGCAATAATAATAATAATATCTATTTTTATCATCAAAAGTTACATGACAGATCTATATCTACATGAAAAGACAAAATAATTTAAGTAATGCAACAACTCTAAATATATAAAACATATATATACACACACATATATAACAAGTTGTAAACATCTATATTAAACAGAATCATAAATGACAGCACATACTACAAAAAAGCCTTTATCGGTCCAAATTGTAGTTCGAGTATTCATGTGTGCTGTTAAAAGAAAGTTCTAGAAGTAAGGTTTTCACGTTTCTGGTGAATAGTTTTCTGGGAATTTGCTTCATACTGGTAGAGAGCTTGTTATACAGTTTTATACCCTTATAATGTGTGCGTAATTTTTTCCTCTTGATTCTTCTACGACCAGCGATAAGGTGATCTTTGTTTCTGGTGTTGTAAGTGTGTATGCTACCATTCCTGGTAAAAATACTTCCGTTATTGTGAACATATTTAACACACATCAATATAAACACAGAGATAACAGTAGGTATTGCCTAATCTCTAAATAGATCGCGACAGCGTCTTGAACTAGACACTCCGCACAGAGCACGTACTGCCTCCTTTTGTTTTAGAAGCACAATGTGTATCGCTGGACTATACCCCCACATCACAATACCATAAGTTGCCAGTGTATGGGAATTTGAGAAACTTATTACTTTACATATTTCGTCAGTTGAGACCGAACGCATCTTTTGGCGGTAAATATTGCTTTTGATAGTTTCTGTGATAAAGATGTTCCACACGGCAACCAGGTCGGTGAGCTATCAAAACATTTTCCCAGCAATTTCAGTGTCGTGCCATAATTAAATTTTGTGCTTACAATCAATCTGTTGGTTCTTCAATATTAACGCTGAGGCCATTCGCAGCAAACCACTGTAAGATAATTAGTCCTAAGTTGTCTAACATCTGATCTTGTGGGCGCTACATTTATAAAATTTGTATCATCGGCATATAATAAGTTGTAACAAAACTTGGAACACAGGATGGCAAATCATTTAGATAAATAATGAATACCAACGACCCCGTACTGACCCTTGAAGTACTCCAAGATCTACTGCTAACTCTGATGACATCCTATCTTTCCAATTCACTACTTGCCTTCCGTTCCTCAAGTATGACCCCGTCTTGTATAAGGCAATAACTCTCACCCCATAAAATTCGAGCTTTTTAGTGAATTTTCTTTAAAAAAAATTCACTAATGGGGAGATCCAGACTTTTTAATTTTGAAACAATTTCTTCCAATGAGCGCAAACTAGGACCCTAAAACCCAGATTCGGGGTCCCTTTCAATTTTTATATGTTTACATATATATATATATATATATATATATATATATATATATATATATATATATATATATATATATATATATATATATATATATATATATATGTATAAACTGTGCTGATTTTTATTCATTTTTAGTACTCCTGAAGATGCTCGGAACCCCGTAGCGAAATATATCGAGTTTTAGTACAAAGTCACTTTCTTTGAAATATAGCCCTCGTTTTTTGGTCGTAATTGCCCTTAAAAGTATACAAATTTTAGCACGCTAACGTGTAATGACTGTTACTCCTCCCTTCTATCACATATATATATATATATATATATATATATATATATATATATATATATATATATATATATATATATATATATATATATATATATATATATATATATATAGGTGTCCCACGTCAAGTAATGTATTAGATTATTTCCGAGAATATACATTTTTGAGTGCTGAAAATTTGTATACGGGGGTTTCCGAAGATGCTCTATTTAATGGAAATAATTTCCAAAATGGCGGAGTTCCGGTTACACCCTAAATAGATGTAAACATCGTTATTTCAAATAGAACATCCTATATATTATTGCATTTTTAGAATACCCATTTAATTTTAGATTAAAAGTTATTAGGGTATGCTCTCCCTATCTTCAACTGTTTTCGAGTTATGTCAATTTATTTGAGAATTCTGTTCAAGGGGAGGCTGACTTAATGAAGTTGATTTCGTGTCGTGTAAGGATGCTGAAAATTCTTTAATTTGTCAGACACGTTCCAAGGCCATGAATCTTTGACATGATTGTGAGGAAAAATTGTTTCATGTACAGGGTGTTTTGTAGAATGTATTAGAATTTGGTGTGCTTTAAACTAGAATAACTCATTTATTTCAAATAGAACAGCCTGTATATTATCTTATCATTGAATAGGGCAGGTAATTTTCTATCAAACTGTATTAGCATTCCCTATACCGAAAGTTGATAATTGTCGAGATATTTGCGGTTTACCAAAAAAAGACAAATTTAGGAGTATGTCTAAAATCTGTATGAATTCTAAGAGTGCTGTGTGATGTTTGACATTTTCACGTTTATTGTCAGTTTGATATTTCTGTCATTCACAACGTCAGTTATTTTGTCTTTCTTGTCTGAATTAATAGAAATTCTACGTTATAATGGATAGTGCCAGCTATTCAAACCAACAATTGCTGAATTTATTTTATTTTCATGGAGAGTGTAACAGGGTGGTCAGCAGAACATGTCTGCTGTTTAATGATATGTATCCTGAGTCCTCGCCAATGACTGCGTTGAAATGCAGACGTTATGAAACCAATTTCTTGAGAACGGGAAGTTGCACGATTAAACAAACATCAAGATCAGTTCCAGTTACAGAAGACGGAGACACACAAATGTTGGTGTTGTCTTAGTTCGAAGCTGATTTAAAGGCGTCGCTACGTTCAGCTGAACATGACATAAATATAGCACGTTCCTCCATACAGAGAATATTGTCCAAGCATAACATGCATAATTATAAATTTATAAGCGTACAAGCTCTGGAACCGAACGACCCAGCCCACCGAATTGAATTTTGTCACACTCTCCTTGAAAGACACCGCAACGATCCTTTATTTATGTAAAGCATAATTTGGACCGACGAAACAAAGATGGCCCATGAAGGAATATTTAACAGACATAATATTCACTACTGGGCTTAAGACAATCCTCATGTCAAAAGAGAACGCTGTTTTCAGAGAAAATTCAGCTTCAACTTGTTTGCTCTTCTAATGGATGTTAAAATATCGTACTGCATTTACGATAATAATCTGACAGCTGTGCAATACCTAGAGATTTTGCGAACCACTGTCTCTGATTTCTTGGACAATTTACCACTTACTGCGTATGTGATTTGTTGGTATCAACTAGATGAGGCTCCTGCGCATTATTCAGCAGAGGTGATGATCTTTTTCAATGATGAATTCGGAAAGAGGTGGATGAGACGCGGCGGAACATACAATTGGCCCCCACGGTCGCTCGACCTCACTCCTCTGGATTTTTACCTATTAGGTAAATTGAAATCAGATGTTTATGCGACTCCAGTCAACACTAGGGAAGAACTTGAAGATATAATTCGTAATTGTTTGGATAATATTGATCCCGCAGAAATACGGCGTACAACAAGTGAATGAGTTGTAATGCACTTAGAGCGATGTACTAGTGCGAATGATACACAATTTGAACAATATCAATCATGAGTTTCTCAGCTAGTCATAATAATTTTCAACTTTCAATACTTTTTGTTATTCTTTGTTATTTGTTGAAATTTCATAAATATAAAATAATTTTTTTTTTTAGTAAACCACAAATATCTCGACAATTATCAACTTTAGGTAAAGGGAATGCTAATACAGTTTAAAAGAGAATTATCTGCTCTATTCAATGAGAGGATAATATACAGGGTTTTCCATTTAAAATAAATGAGTTATTCTAGTTTAAAGCACACCAAATTCTAATACATCCTACAAAACACCCTGTATATGAAACACTTTTTTCTCACAACCATGTCGAAGCTTGATGGCCTTGGAACGTGTCTGACAAATTAAATAATTTTCAGCCTCCTAGCACGACACGAAATCACTTTCATTAAGTCAGCCTCCCCTTGAACAGAATTCTCAAATAAATTGACATAACTCGAAAACAGTTGAAGATAGGGAGAGCATATTCTAATAACTTTTAATCTAAAATTAGATGAGTATTCCAAAAATGCAATAATATACCGGGTGTTCTATTTGAAATAACGATATTTATATCTATTTACGGTGTAAGCGGAACTCCGCCATTTTGAAAATTATTTCCATTAAATAGAGCATCTTCGGAAACCCCCGTATACAAATTTTCAGCACTCAAAAATGTATATTTTCGGAAATAATCTAATACATTACTCGACGTGGGACACCCTGTATATATATATATATATATATATATATATATATATATATATATATCACACCGATAACTCAAAAAATAATAGGCCGATTTTGATCAAATTCGCTGAGTACATTCCTTCTGCAAGTGGCGTTGACAAATTCCTTATCCAGGAAAATCTGCCCAGGTTTTCTCGGAAAGTTTTGTGTTTTCTTTCGTAAAAAATGTATATCTCCGGAGATAACAAAGTAAGGGCAACCAAATTTGGTACGCGTGTTTGTATTATAAATAGTGACCCCCGTAACAAAATATAGGTCTATAAGTTGAAGGACGCAACGATATAGGCATTTAAAGAAAAAAAAAGGGGTTTTCCTCAAAACGTCAAAGTGCGATTTGAAACATCAGAATTCTCAACATTTAGGTAAAGAACCTGAAACAAATACCGATTATGTAAAAAAAAAATGTCGCAAAGAGAGTTATCTACAAACCCTTAAGTTTCAGCTTCAGCCGCGATTGTCCTTCATTTTACTAAAATGTTTACGAAAAATGCATTTCAAATAGACCCTTTCTCTGATACTTTGGCTGTAGGCATAGTTAAGTTTATGGTTTAACGGTCTATAACTTTTAGCTAATTTTTGTAGAAAAAATTCATCTATGAGAAGACCGCGACTTTTCAATTTTAAAAAGATTTCTTCAAATGAGCGCAAATTAGTCCCCTAGAATCAATATCCGGGTTTACTTTCAGTTTTTATCTGTTTGCATATATACAAGGTGACGCATTTCTACGGTAAAGCTCAATATAATTGTTATTATACAAGATACGAGAAAAAATGGTATACGCTAATTATATGGTGTCTTAAGCTGCATCTTATAAAAATATTTTGACAATCACAGAGTGGTCCATAAGTCGTTGGTGATCCTTACAATTGTTTCTCTAAACACCTTTATATTATTGCATTTTTTCATTTTTAATCGAAATATGATGCATGTTTGCAAGAAAAAAAATCGAGACGCAGTAAGTGAGTTTTAGTAGCGAAAATTCATTGGTACCATACCACTTCCTTAAAAAAAATTATTTCCAAGTCCTTTTAATAAGACCTATATTGGACTTTGACACACTATTGGGACACCTGTATATATGTACAACATGGTGTCCGAAACTGCTACGCAACCTAGAGATTTTGCGCTTTTGTATTACACTAGAAAGACATTCCGCAAACTAAGTGTGTTCTCAGGGTTTAACTTTTCCCTGAAAATTGCAAGATTTATTCTCAAATAGCAATATCTTTGAAAGCCGTTAATTTGTTCTTAAGAAATTACACTTGCATGTTGCACTTAAACTGTAGATGCAATGCGCCAAAATTTAGTTTTGTTGAATAATTGTAATTTAAGTTTTTCCGGAATTAAATTTAACAGAATGTAGGAAGTGCCGCTACATATATTCATTGTTGTTACAAAAGGATATTACTATATGGTATTAAGTTAAATAGAGTAAACAAAGATAGATACGCTGCAATTAATGTTTCTAATCAACAGAATCTCAAATAGATGATATATTTAACATACGTGTGTGTGTGTGTGTGTCGCTATGTGTGTGTGTGTGTTTTTGCGCGCGCGCAGAAATAGGGATGATATTGGGAGGCTATTCATCATTCACAGACTAAATTCAACATAGATTTGAAAAAGGTTCAGTGATGTGCTTACGAAATAGAGTAAGTTGCGAGTGATGTTACCCTCATACATTTACCATGATATCCTAGTAATTAATAAAGTTTATCTATTGCAGGTGCATTAAGAAAATGAAGTTAGTTCGAGGTTTCCTAGAATATCAAATTTCTGTCAACACAAGCCAGGCCAGGTGATATTACAGAAGAAAAGCTTATGCAGTGATTCACACGGGAAAGATTCCTAAATAGTAAGAAGTAGAAGGACATGATTTCCTATTATTTTTGTTATTCAAAGTTAGTCTAGTCTTAGTTTTAGTAGTGTTAACATTTACACTTACAAAAGGGACGCACATGGCCAATTTTATCAAAATTATATATATATATATATATATATATATATATATATATATATATATATATATATATATATATATACATATATAAAAATTGAAACTGACTCTGGATATGGGTTCTAGGGGTCCAGATACGTGCTCATTTGCAGAAATTTTTTCAAAATTCCCAAGTCGGGATTTCCCCATCGGTGAATTTTTCTAAGAAAAGTCACTAAAACCAATCATTTTATTTTTATATAGTGAATGCAATTTGGCAATCAAGCAATTAAAACGATTAAATACAGATAAAAAATTACCGAACGCAGAACTGATATGTCATTGCTTAGATATCAGCTAAACGAAAAAACGATTGATGTCAAATACCGCTTACCAAATATTACTGACATACTTGACAAACTTTGCAAAAGAAAACATTAACTACATTAGATTTTGCTAGCGTGTACCATCAAATTGAGATGGACAAAAATGACAACGAAAAACTTGCCTTCACAACAAAGAACGGCCATTTTGAGATTACCAGAATGCCATTCGGGTTGAAATTAGCTCGGAGTACATTTCAACTGGCGATAGGTAATATACTGTGTGTATTTTGAAATGAGAACTGCCTAATATACCTAGATGACATAATAATATTTAGCATGTCGCTTGAAGAATACATTTTACAACTTAAACAAATTTTTAAGCGTTTAAGAGGAGCCAACCTTTAAAAAAATGCAAATAGACAAATCCGAATTTTTACGAAGAGAGGTAGACTAGTTGGGCCGTATAATCACGCTATGCCTTACGTCAAATTGTGTACAAAAAATGTGAGAAAAGAAATAAAAAAGATAATAGAATCTCCGGGCCGTTTACTATCCCCGAATTTTTGGAACATAACAAGGCCAAAATTGAAGATAATAAAAATCATACAGAAATAATTAATTTTAAAGAATTAAAACTTACTTCTCTTGTTACAGATAGGGTACATTTGAATACACCACAATCCCTAAATTCCACCAACTAAACCAAAATTCAAGTATACTTCCACTTAAACTGGGATTTTCCCAAAAAATTGTTGATTACTGGTCGTTTATTCAAATATTTGACGTGAGTTCTGTAATAAGTGAGTTCCAAGCAGTACAGCAAAAATTTAACAGATTTATATTGGCAATAAAAAATTCTACCACACATAAACAAAAATACTTTAAACTTAAAATTTAATAATTTTAGAAATTAAGATTGTTAGTCAAATCACTCAGATTAATCCAGGCATAAAGAGACAAAAAGGGGTTTTATAGATGGAATCGGTTCAATAATTAAAAGTATCACAGGCAATTTAGATCAAAATGATGCACGAAGGTATGATGAAGCAATTTCTCTTTTATCCGATAATCAGATTAAGATAAAAACTCCAATGAAGGAACAAATTACTCTACTAGAAAAATCTATTAATAAATTTCAGAATGTTACCAAAACTCTGGCAAAGAATGAAGTTGTTTTAATGTCATGGATTCTACAATTCGAAAGTGCAATAAAATAGATTGAGTTGAAAGTACACGACTATCACTATTTCTTGGTAAAATGCTTTTGACACAAATCCAGTTTGACTACCAAATAATTTATGATGCTTTAGAAATAATCGAAGTTGCCATTTCATTTCCAAAATTAAGTACATTTCATAGTTAAACAACAGAACCAGCCGATTTAATTTAGGAAACACGATTTATACAAGATCAATTTACCAATGTAACATTACCCTTTCATTCTGAATTGGGGAATGTTCTGCTTTTTGGAAAAGTAATTACAATCAAAAGTTATTCCAAACAAAATCAAATAGTATTTATTATAGAAATACCCATTGTCGAAATCGAAAGTTACAATTATTATCACCTATACCCATTACCTGTTCCTGTAGAACATCAATTCTCGGTTATAGTTCCCCAAAACTAGGTAGCTCCTTTTAAATGAGCACAGCTAGGTATGTTTTGAAAGGATGTGTAAAAAGTAACTATGAACGATTCCTTGTGTCAAGAAACAGACGTCATTTAAATAAATAATCCACTACTCTGCGAAGTACAATTATTGAAATACATTAAGACTAATATTAATTGTGAACCAATCCCTGCGAAAGTCGAAAATACAAAATTACAAAAATTAGAAAATAAGAAGTGGATGTTATTCGCCCCAAAAAGAATAGTATCTGTCGAACAGTGTGCCAATCAACGGGACAACATTGCATTTGTAGTAAAATACCTGGTTGAACCGCAACCAGAGTGCGAGATACATATCGGTGATCACGTGATTAGGGCTCATCAAAATCTGAAGAATCGGTTCGAATTAAAAGAACTCCCGAAAATTAATGCAAACCTCAAAACCGCAGACAATCCGGATAAACCCTATAAAATTGGATTCACTTAATTCAAATGAACTTAATAATATTCATAGTACTCTAAAAAAGCAACGCCAAAATCTTGCAGAGATTACAAATAAACCAATCCGCTTCAATAAAATAAATGTTTGGACAATAATGTTATATGTTGTGATTTCCATGTTAATTTGCTATCTTGTGTATAATCTAAAATTTAATAAAATGTCAAGGAAAAGAATAAACTTAAGAACATAGATGGACCATAATCCACTAAACGATGAGACTGTGGTGATTTAAACATTGCACTCCATTACATGTTTCAACTAAAGGAGGGAAAAGTTATATCACCCTCATATATTTACCATGGTATTCTAGTAATTAATAAAGTTTATCTATTGAAAGTGCATTAAGAGAATGCAGTTAATTCGAGGTTCACTATAATGTCAAATTTATGTCAACACAAGCCAGGCCAGTCGATAGTACAGAAGAAAAGCTGATGCAGTCACTCTTACGGGAACGATTCCTAAAGAGTAAGAAGTGCGGGGACATGGTTTGCTATGTTTTTTGTTAGAAGTTAATCTAGTGTTAGCTTTAGTAGCGTTAACCTCGTAGTAGTATAATCATAATTCAGTATATAGGGTCATACAGTGTGATAAGTGACATAAAATATTAAGTACAAAAGTTTATAACTGTAGAGTTTTATAGTTAATTATTCAAGTTTTTTAAAACTTCAACCACGGGCTACGTTACTTAATTTGCGTTATCTATTACAAAACTACTATTTCTATTTAATTACACACAATAGCTCTGGTATATGATCATGTTTTTACAATATTTTTTTTTTATAAAAACTTTCTAATATGTGCTCTTGGGCATTTAGATGTATTTATCTATTCATATTGTGTTGTCAAGTAGTTCCATTTCATTCACGACTTTTTGTGGAGCTTTAAATAAAATAGGACTCTTATGAAAAGATAATATATTATAGGTACCTGAAGCTTTTAACATTTTAAAGACAGTCAGTGATTTCGAAGCAATATTTCAAAACTCGCGACCAATATGAGACATCTAGCAACACAAATAAATAAGATTTCCTAAAAAACATTATATCTTGTAAGCGAAACCAGATTCACATTATGCGTAGTTCTGAAAAGATTTAATTTTATTAAACGGCAAACCAGATAAAAGCTTGAAGCTTCCAAGTTATATATAAGTCACACAAAGTACATACGACATCATAGGTTTGTGAGTTACATTAGTACTAATGTCCAGTAATACCGCCACTCGAATGTTCTCGGTTGTAACCGGAAATTACAATCCATAAAACTTTATCACGAAAGACCAATGAAATATGCATTAAATTTTCTCGCCTCAAAACCATTTACTTCTTTCAAGTTACATTTAATGTGTATTTTGCTTGCAGATGTTCTTTTGCGATAATAATTGTAAAAAATTTAATTGGTCTATATTTCTTAGCATTTCATGGTTATAGTACTTGCATACATCACTTTTTCTATGCACAATTCCTCGTTTTTATTTTGTTTTCAGCGACGCAATTTGGACAACTGCCGGTCCTATTTAATTAAATTTGGACAGAGTCATACACTGCCGGTTCCTAGATGGGTGGGCCCGATATCTTGCGCTGCTTATTGACTTTTTGACAAAATTTGGCAACTACAAAAAGAATAGGAACACGAGACGGTAGTTTGGCTTGGAGATATTGGGATGTTAAAAAATTCGGACGTATCAAGTGCGCTATGGTAGCGAATTTCTATACAAATGATCTACATTTTTACGCGGAGTGAGCCTAGGTGGTTTAGGGGCAAGAACGTGTGCCTCTGAACCGAAGGATACTGGGTTCGATCCCAGGGTTCTCCATTCACTTTTTCAGTACAAACTGTAACATTAACATCAACCGAGGTTCTGGCAGTGTATTTGAGCAAATTGAATGTCTGCACGTTCCGCCTTTCGGAGGGGGCGTAAAGCCGTCGGTCCCGTATCCATGCGGTGTTAACCACGTTAAAGATCGCTAGCCTTCTTACATAAGGGCAGGGGTTTGGCAAAATTTCCAGGATAGTGAGGTAAAACTGCTCCCTGGTGTCGGTGATTGGCCATAGTCGCAAAATTGGCCGACGTTAAAGAAACAAAACACACACACACATTTTTAAAATATATATATTTGGTAGTAGTATTTATTTCAGAGTATCAGTAGAACCAGCCTCAGTAATCCTAAAATGTAGCTCTCCTTACTGGCCAGATTAGTGCGCATGAGGATGTGCTTTAGTCTACGCGGTATTTTCACCAAATTTCTTTTTATCCACTCAATAAGGTAGTATGATACGTGTTATGATTAAATGGAAGTGTACTATATATTGTTCACTGTTTCTTTAGTTATTTTATTGCTTTCTTTCATAAAAAACTATTCACACAGCAAGTACGTTATGGTAACAAATAAGGTATATAGAATGAGGCATCACTTGAAATAAATTTTGTAGGTAAAAATGGAATGAATAAATATATATATATATATATATATATATATATATATATATATATATGTATATATATATATATATATATATATATATATATATATATATATATATATATATATATATATACATATACATATAAAGTCTGAAACTGACTTGGAATTTGGGTGACAAGGCTCGTAGTTTGCGCTCATTAAAAGAAATTTCTTTATAATTAAAAAGTCGCGATCTCCTTATGAGTAAATTTTTTTAAGAAAATGATAAAAAAACTAAGTGTAAGACATATGAGATTTTTGTTTACAAATTAGTTGTAAAAAATTAGAAACTTACTATTTTGTATGTGCACAAATAAATACTTACCTATTATATACCAAAACTATTTACTTATTGTGGTAGCCCACGATGTGCGATTATTTTAAAATTCCATTATAGGATGTACGAGTTTTTTGGCTAGAATTTTATGGCAAAAGTTATAACCTCACTATTTTATATGTTTACAAATACCTACCTACCTAAATATTAAACCTAAGTAATTTAATTATTGTGATTAGTTGCATGTCATTAAATAGTGCATATCAAGTAAAATAAGTAAACGATGTATTAAAAAAACAAAAAACTTGTATGTATTAAAAACTTGTGTGGCTTAGAATAAAAACATTATGTTCTACTTAAGGCATTATGAATTTAAAATTACATTAATGTTGATTAAGTCTTTATCATTTTCAAGATAAACTATTTAATTGAAGTCATCAACTTAAAAACGATACTGTGCAAAGAAATCTCTTTTCAACTTGTTCGAAAATGTTTAATCTTGTTAAAAGTTTAAAAATACCATAACTTTGGAAAGACGAACATAAAAATGCCAGTTGATTTCAATATTTAATGCACTAGTATTATGCCACTCGAGTTAAATTGGGCAAACATGTCATATATTCCAGCGCCACTCTCTGATTGGTCAAGAGTTACCTTGTAACCTCTCTAATCTATAAAATTTGGGTCAATTATAGAATATTTTTAAGTAGAGTTATAAACTGAAAACCTCATGTGGTTGTCAGAACGCAGTGTAGGGTTGTGACTTTCCATGGTTAATATTTCTTATTCTTCCTCCTGATCTTGCCCGTACTGTAAGGTCGATTGCTCTGAGAAATAATTTTTAGTAAAGACCATTCTTTCTTGTGATCTATCTTACCACAAATAAAATATTTACCTGTTACTCCTGTTTATTTTGCCAAGCTATGAACTCTCTCTCTCTCTATCTATCTCTCTCTCTCTCTCTAAAGAGTTTTAACTTATTATGATTCAAAACTCTTGATATATATTCCACTGGTACAATTATATTTATATTATGTATAAGAACTGCTTATTTTATTTATAAATTTTAAAATTTATCAACCCCCGCTGTAATGTAAAAGATTATTTGCGTTTTATGTAACTCCCCTCTATAGATTCCTTTGCTTGAATTTAGTTAACCTCAACTAATTATTTATTGAATGAAAGACCTTGTTTATGTTTGACGAATTATTGATATTTACTTTGTGAGTTAGAAATGTTTCAAATTTACAATCAATTTTACACTAAATATCTATTATGGATCCTTTTGTCTTATCTTACTTTATTTTTATATGCATATACTAGCTTAAAACAATGATGCAATTTAAATTTTAACCTATGTCCTTTGAAGTTTCCTATAGATTTTGTTTGATATACGTTACTATGGAGACCGCACTTATAGAGTTAATGCGTTCCCATAGGAAGAAAACTTATAAAAAATGAGGTTTTAGTATTTACCAATGTTGAGTGCTGCTCCCACTGATGGCATTCACCTTGACTATGTGTTTTCATACCAAATTCTGTTTCATCGCTAATAATAACTGATTATTGGCCGATATTCCGTCTTTCTTCTTGTTTCATGTTTGTTTATGTGGCTAATTAGCAAAACTTTTCTGAAATATTACTGAAATTGATTTCTTTATACTATTCGCTACCTTTGCTTTACTGGCGTCGGTTACTGTTTACAACTTTGGGTTTTAAAAAGATATACTGCACGTATTAGTGTCTGTTAATTATAACATTTCACCTTTTTAGGTTGACTTGGTTTGTTTTATAACTTTTATCACTAATATATTTCACTTTTAATATCCCATTTCCGTCTCTCTTCTTGTTTCTTGTTTGTTTATGTGGCTAATTAGCAAAACTTTTCTGAAATATTACTGAAATTGATTTCTTTACACTATTCGCTACCTTTGCTTTACTGGCGTCGGTTACTGTTTACAACTTTGGGTTTTAAAAAGATATACTGCACGTATTAGTGTCTGTTAATTATAACATTTCACCTTCTTAGGTTGACTTGGTTTGTTTTATAACTTTTATCACTAATATATTTCACTTTTAATATCCCAACTTTAATCTTGATGTTGCTGCTAGGTGTTTAACAAGTGTGTTTTCAACAAATGTTTCTCATTTTTTAAATTTTTAACCGATAAAATTAATTTATCACATTTGATGTGTGTCCTGCAATTGTTGTTTGCTTGTTTTTTGGTTATTGTCCAATGGTATTGCTAATTTCCAACATAGCTCAAGAAAAGGTTACTTTCTGATAAATATTATTTAAATAATTATGGAACTAGTTGGATATTAGTCAAATGTGTCGTGATAAAGCGGTAAGTTTGAATTTCTGTCATTTGTTATTTCCTAACCTTTTAATGTATAATTGGTTTCAAAAGCTTTGTTGTCATTTGACCTTAGACTGTTTTTCCCTCAGGGCTCGTCCGAGACTTCGCCGCCCCGAAAAGACTGACCTTAGACTATTACTTTGGCTTTAATTTAGTAAATCTTTCTCTCATCCAGTACATTTTCTTTTCACTAAGCTAGATACAACTTATTATTTATATTCAACAGAATTTCATTTCAACTATATACAACTTGCTACTTAAATTAAACAAGATCAAGCATATTTTTCCTTTACCCATACTAATAAAGAACTTATTTTTAAGGTTCTTTTGAAATAACTAAGCTGCACTTTGTCTTTGCAATCGCTTTGTAATCAAACTTTACAGTTTTTATTCGAAATTATTGTCACTTTAAATTGGACATTTATCGTCTTAAACGCTTATTTGTAAACACGTTTTACAATAATGTCGTTTAATGTCTTGTTACATTTTCTCTACATATAAACTATTTTATGCTTGATGTCCATTTCGTTGACTTTATAAGTAGTCGACGAAGCTCATTTTATATTTAGCTGTAGATATATTTAGATAGCATTTTTGTCATGTAGAATTTTGATTTTACTCTTATTTTTCTTTTTCATGTACTAGTAAAATGAATTTATTCGACGCCTGACCTGTGTATGGCTTTGCTTTTCTGTCACCATTGATTTCAAAATCATAGAATATGTAGTATATATATCAAGGTACTCTGAATTTAGTTACAATATGTATAAATTTTTATTTTTAAATTGATAAATATTAATTTCCTTGTGACCTTTTTTTATGCCTCGTTACCGGCATTTTCTCTTAGCCCTTTAATAAACCTGGCAATTAAAAAAAATGTTGACTCAATCGTATTTTGTGTCTTGTGCATTTTTGTTTGTGTACCTAGGTGTATGCAATAATATATATATATATATATATATATATATATATATATATATATATATATATATATATATATATATATATATATAATTGTGTGTGTTAGTGTATGCTTGTTGGTACACAGAATTTAAAACTGACCGTGGATATGGATTAAATTTTTTTATGACAAATTTTTTGAACAATCTAAATATCACTTTTCTTGTGTGAAAATTTGCTGAGAATATTATGGCATACCTAGAATATCTTTTTTTTCCTGCGCTAAACTGTGGGTTAATAAAAATACTTCTCAATTGGTTTTAGGCCTTTCGTTCCAAATAAGTCAAAAAAATGCATCAATACTGCAGATAAAAAGGAGGCAACTACGTACGAAAAGAAGTTATATCTCACGTACGAAATATCGCACGCTGTACAACTGAGATGTTTCTTGTAGGATTATGCCTTTTGGTCTAATAAAAGGACACATACTGCGAAAAGTTGCTTCAGGATATTGCTTTTTTATAGCAGGCTGCCGAAGAGTGGTGATTTATGAAGTAATACGAACAAATAAGGTCAGGTAAACAACAAAGTTATGGATTGATCTATAAAAACCGATTTCCTTGGACGCATTCCACGTATTTTTATAATAATATAAGACATATCATAGAGTTGCACTCAATACATATAATGTAGTAGGCTTTAGAAATGCGTATGTTATATAAATAGAGGCGGGCACTACTTCTCTAGCTTCACATTTGTCGTTTTCTTCTGTGTAACAAAATTTGCCGATTTACGCCATCATCAGACAGGAGAAAATTAAATTTGTTTATACGCATTCATGACAACTATAGATAAAAATCCATTAGTCAAAAGAATCTTAAAAAAATAACGTATGACGTCCTCAAAAATGTGTATGTGATATTATGATATATGTCAATATTTAATATGCAAATATAATCATTTTATAACAATAGCAACCATAACAGCAATTATAATATAAAATAACTGACTAACAGGAATAAATCAGTTTTATATAAAGAAAATGGAATTTTTTTAACGATCTCAATAATAAGTTTCTTCAGTTTCAGGCCTTTTGGATTCCAAATAAAAGACGTAGTTCAACCTAGAACGTAATATATGACATTCCTTAATAATTTCGTCAAAATGACTGCTGAAAATAGCGCCAGTAACAATCATTTCTAAATCAGTCATTTTCCAACGGACAATGCACTAAAAATTTAATTTTTGCAAATACAATGGCATTATGTATTTCATTCAACTCAATGTCCTGTATAAAGATGAAAAAAATTGCCAATTTTGAGGTTTCATATCGCGACTTTGACGTTTTAAGAGGAAAACCACAAAAATGTTTTCTTTCAGAGCCTATAACTTTTTTCTTTTAACCTACAGGTCTAAATTTTAGTTTTAATTAATTATAAAAGGTAGTGTACCTTTTATAATTAAACCCGCGTGCCAAGTTTGGTTGCACTTAATTTGTTATTTCCTGAGATATCAAAACTTTCCGAAAGAAAACACAAAATTTTCCGGGAAAACTGGGTCTATTTTTCTAGATAACGAACTTGCCCAAGCTACTTGCAAAAGGAAGGGGTTCACCAAATTTTATGGCTCATTATTTTCAGAGTTATCGGTGATACATACATACATACATACACACACACACACACATATATATATATATATATATATATATATATATATATATATATATATATATATATATATATATATATATATATATATATATATAAATGACAACTGAAAATTCACTAAAGTAGGCTCACGTCTCAGAATTTTTCTCCCTCTGATGACGCTAACCTTGTTTGTTAAACAATCGTAAGGTCTTTAAAAAGATGTGTTGTGGTGATTTGGATTCTACAAGTGTACTTATCACGTTTCTATGAAAATAATTTTAAAGCAGTTTGCTTTTTAGCTTTCAACTTGGTAATAAGACGACATCTAAGATCAAAACACCGAATGTGTTTCAACGACCGGCGAACTGGTAACAATTCAAATAATTTTGTAATTAGCTGTTTACTTACATTTACTTTTAGGATATAATATAAACTTTCCTGGGGCAGCAGGGTGGATAACTTCTATAATTACTGCGTAAACAACCAATTTGTTATCTAGTATCTATGTTCAGTGGTAGAATACCCGTGTTATACGTAGGCGGTCCGTATTCGTTTTCCGCTCGATGCATGTTACATTTTTTGTTTGTTTTACTAACTTTAATATTTAATAGAAATAATGGTGTCCAAATATAATACGTTTGGGCAGGATCTCATTTTTAAATGAAAAGCCTGGATAACTTTGTCACTGTTGTGTCTTATATTATAATTTTCAGCAGACATTTTGTTATTGTTGATATTAAATTTTCGTTATGAAAATCCACTAATAGAGAATTTCCTTTTAAAAACCTTTTTTGTTGGAAAACCTTGTTCGATTAGGGTAACTAAAACGAAATTATGCAAGAGAAATGAGGAAACATCCTCGCCACGTTTATGATTTGACAGATACATTCCTTTTCTAAATGCAAATTAAGTTTAATACTGAAAAGCTTTTGTAGCTTTAATAAAATTTGTAATTTTTATAGAGATTTACAGTATCTAAATATACTAAATTTTGATTTTCTGGCTGCATAGAAAATTTAGTTTTGGGCATTTAAAGTTCAAAAAGAGAATCGAGATTAAAATATATTTTATGATACCGATAATAACACTTTCGAAAAAAATTCTTCTAATGCACGCCTATTAGAACCTAAAAAACCCATCTTCCAGGTTTGTTTAAATTTAAAATAATAATTTTACTAATATGCCTTACTAATAGTTCACAATTCTCATGAAAAGTTACTACTATTACGCACTTGCTGCGTCCCGCACTTTTTTATTATTGTCCTGCATGAATGAATTGTTGTTTTTATTGCAAACTTCATCTTGCTTCTTTGTGAACAGCCCAAGAATCTGAGGACTCGAGTGAAATATGATTCATTCTAAAAGTATGCTGCACTCCATTAACCAACTCAGGACAGTGCAACCGCCTCACTGCAATTTAATTTGAAACATAGGAAACAACATCAGCTTCATCCTAGAGTCCCTTGAATCTAACCTAGCTCGGCCATTAAAGAGATCCCTCCGCATATTGCGTTCCCATGCTAACGATGTTATTTGCCATATTTAAAAACAGTGACAAAGGACGAGACACCGTTCCAGTGTATGGGCACCTGCTCACCACATCAATGTGCTCATTCCAGTACTGGTAACTTCCACCAGACTCTGATATAGAACCTTTTAATTAGAAAATACATTATCTTTGTTCTCTTCACGTTCAGCTCAAGTTGATTTTGATGAGCATATTGCACAAGTTTTTTGTCGGGTTTTGCCTGTGATTCAACAAAGGTTACTAACTTGTCAACACAAAGCAACATCAACATGTCTTATTGTTGTTAATATTGAGACCAGATATTTCTTTCGGCTGAAAATGCCCTTTAATGTCTGATAAAAACAAACAAACAAAAATAGACGACTTGAAGGCTTACCTTGAAGAACACTTGGACTGCGTTCGAGAACATCACTCTAGTGTGAAAATCACACAACAGGTCGTTCGGAAATATCTCGCGTGTTAACTCAAGTAACTGTCAATTGTAAATTAGAGAGGTTAAGGATATTAACGAAAATCGCTTCTTGTATTTATATTTATAAGCCTTTTTATAAACATGAAAGGAGTCATCAATTTAGAAAAAGTTTGTGTGTGTGTGTGTGTGTTACCGTGTTTTATGACTGCGGTCGTCAGACCATTCGCAATTTTTTTCCGGCTTCCTGGTTATCCCATCAGCATACTACTTTTCTTTGAATATATACATTATATACATATATACATACATACAGTGTGACACACTTAAGATGAAGACACGCCTGTATTTTCTTTATTTTTTGAGATGGCGATTTCAATTTTTGTACACATATAATACGTCATTAGGCTGTTTGAATAGACTACCCACTTTAAATGTCAGATGTCAACCCAGCCTACTATGATTTCAGAATTAAGGCCGGTTTTCTATATTTCGTGATGCGTTAGAGATGCCAAAAAAAGTTACTTTAAAAAGTTATTCAGAATTCAATTCTAACTGCAGATACCGAGTTTCAAGTCAAAATTCTAATTTTTCATCAGATTGTAACAGGTAGATTGCCATGGAAACAAGTTAGCACCTTGTAAAATATTGCGATAAATGTCAAATTGACATTAACTGTGAGTCTGTCAGCAAAATTCTTGTTGAACACCTCAGTGTAAGAGAAAAAATTGAATTACTAAGAATGTTTGGTGATGGTGTTCGAAATAGCAAAGAAGTTGCTGATGAATTCAATCGGAGAGATCCAGAGAGAAATCCAAGAAGGCGCGAAACTGCAGCAGTTCTAAATGCACGATTTTCTCAAATGAGAAGTGTGGTGAACAATATCTCGGCTGTTAAAAATCGAAGAAATAGTGCTGATAGCATAATCTTGGCTTCAACTCAAGCCAATCACCCGATGAGTTTACGTCAAAGGGCTGTTGCATTGGATGTAAGTAGTGAAGAAATCAGAAGATGCCTTGTGCTTCATAAAATAAAGCCTTTCAAGTCAAAGTTTCTGCACTCGTTGAGAGAAGGTGATGAGCTGAAATGATAAGATTATTGCCTTTGGGCCCAAAGTAATTTTCTGAATTATAGAAAAAAATTAAGTAAAATTTGATTTACAGATGAGGCAACATTTACTACCATGGAATAGTATCTGCCCAAATTTGCAGATGTTAGTCTGCTGAAAACCCTCACTGGGGTATCAATTGTAAAGCCCAGTATTCACAAAAAGTTAATACGTGGTGTAGAGTTTTAGGGGACAGAATAATCGGTCCCTTTTTTTTGACAACACCTTGAACGCAGATCGATTGCTTAATTTTTTTTAATAATGAATTATGGGACTGTATCGAAGGTATGCCCATCAACGCGCGACAAGATATGTATTTTCAATTAGACGGTTCATCCATTCACAACTCTCAGTTAGTCAGAAATTGGCCAAATCTACATTTTCCATCAAGATGAATTCGCAAGAATAGTGCTTTTGAACAGTGGCCTCCTCGGTCTCCTGACATTATGCCATTAGACTTCTTTTTCTGGGGTTCTGTTAAGAATAATGTGTACAAATAAAGGCCCCAATGTCGCGAGGAACTTTGCGAGAAAATAAGGCAAGCTTGCCAGGAAATAAATATAGCAGAACTAAGAAAAGTTAACGGTTAATCGTAAACGGATCGAAAAATGCATCAGGCTTGAAGGAGGGCTAGTTGAAGCAGACTAGATTTAATAATTTCATATTCAATTTAATTGCACTTTTGTTAGAGTTTATGTTTAAGTTAAGTTGAATAAATCACGTACCATTGTTTTCTTTTGATATTGACGATGTTTGTTGTTTCCATGGCAATTTACCTGTTAAAATCTGGTGAAAAATTTGAACTTCGTCTAAAAATTTACGTAAAAATTCGAATTTTGACCTGAAACTCGGTAGTTAAAATTTAATTCTGAATAACTTTTTAAAGTAGCGTTTTTTGATATCACTAACGCATCGTGAAATATAGAGAACCGGCCCTATTCCTGAAATCATAGTAGGCTGGGTTGACATCTCACATTTAAAGTGGGTAGGCTATTCAAATAGCCTAATAACGTTTTACATCTAACAAACAATTAGAGCCAGCATTGGCGGTGTTTATTGACCTGGAAGAAGCCTTTGATACGGTCGATCACGCTCAGTTGCATCGGGTCTTGGAAAACATGGGTTTTAGAGGTATCACATATAATCCGATTAAAGACTACTTGTCACAAAGAACTCAACAGGTGAGGGTGAGAAATAGTCTAAGTAAACCATGTGTTGTGGATTGTGGGGTCCCTTAAGGGAGAGTACTGGGTCCCTTGTTGTTTAATATATATCGGAATGACTTGTTTTCATTGGATGTGTGTGATGACGTGGTGAGCTTTTCTGATATGTCATATTTTACAGTGATGTAAGTTGGCAAAGTGTAATGAAACCGCTATCTCTAAAAATAAAGAAAATACAGGCGTGTCTTCATCTTAAGTGTGTCACCCTGTATATAACAGAGATACTAGAAGAGAACGGTAGGCAAATATTAATTCAAAACGAATACGGAACTGTCGTACAAGATACAGAAGGAAAATGGCTTCTTATGTATACTATCAGTAATTAAAAAATATAGGAGAATATAGTTTGTTCATAATAGCTTAAACAACGTGGAGTATTTTTCCCGGCGACTCAAATTCATACTAACCAAAAAAGTTAATGAAGTCTCTGAATTTTCATCCAAAAAATTTCTATTCTTCTATTATTATCAATCATATTATATAGGTTTTAAAGAAGAAGAAAAAAAGTTTAAATTCGCAACAGCCGGTACCTACAATATATCAAGTTTCGATGTCCCTAATAAGCAGGAGTAGCGAAAAAAATAGTAAATCAGGGACAATAGTTAATTTAATAGTTTAAAGTACTTAACAGAATGTTTGACTATTTGCAGTACGTTCATTTTTTTTAAATTTTAATTATGGATGTCAAAATATTAAACTTCAACATATGGCGCGCTTTTCGTAGATTGCCAAAATTTAAAATTTACTGAGATGCCTTTCGGATTTAGTTGATCGGAGCGTCACACTAATCGCCCACTACTTAGTTTCAGCTAGATGGAAGACTATACGGAAAACGATGTTTTCTAACCCACCCGTTGTAATATCTAATTTTTTCGGTGGCGGATTTTTAATCATAATTTTCGTAGTTCTTTTCTCTAATATCCAGTTTCACCAAGATATTTGAGGAAATATTAAAAAGTCGAATCGCCAAGTTTCGTGATGTCGATAATGTTTTTCACCAAAACAATTAGGTTTTACCGAGGCAAGGTCAACCGAGGACGCAATAGTTCTTACGTCAAACATGTACAAATCCTTAGACTGAAGAGAGCCAGCATTGGCGGTGTTTATTGACCTGGAAAAAGCCTTGGATACGGTCGATCATGCTCAGTTGCATCGGGTCTTGGAAAACATGGGTTTTAGAGGTATCACATATAATCCGATTAAAGACTACTTGTCACAAAGAACTCAACAGGTGGGGGTGAGAAATAGTCTAAGTAAACCATGTGTTGTAGATTGTGGGGTCCCTCAAAGAACAGTACTGGGTCCCTTGTTGTTTAATATATATCTGAATGACTTGTTTTCATTGGATGTGTGTGGTGACGTGGTGAGCTTTTCTGAGGATACTGTCAAATTTTACAGTGATGTAAGTTGGCAAAGTGTAATGGCTAAAGTCAGGGATGATATCAAGCATTTCATTCATTACTTTCATCATATGTTACTTAGTGTTATTTTTGACAAGTCTTGTTACGTTCGATTTACATCACAGACTGTGAAATTGTCACCTTTGGATAAACTGGTTGTGTCCGGTTCTTGTGGATCTCCGACCTTTAATATACCTGGTGCAACCAAAATAAAATACCTTGGTGTTTACATTGCCTCTCATTTGAGATGGGACTATCATATAAATTATGTGACAAAAAAGATAAGAGCATTACTTGGCAAATTCAAACAATTCAGGGAGATATTTAACTTGGCGCAGTTGACTTGGCTACCTGGCATATGGGATAGTGAGTTGGGGTGAGACTACAAAAATTTACTTAAACCCTCTGGAAAAAGTACAAAAATGGGTTCTTAAAATTATATATCGGAGATCATATACTTCAGAATTATTTTGTGCAGATCTAGACATATTTGATGTGAGGCAGCTTTTTTGTTGCTATATATTGGTCAGACAATATATACACCGAGGTGATATTGTAGGAATGAACCACGGTTACTGTACTAGAAATCTAGGCGAGGTAGCTTATGTTCTCAAAGTTGAAAAAATCGTAACTCAGAGAAGCTACTATTATTTATATATTTATATTTCATGTTTCTTATCTATTTCTTTAACCACCTGCTTAATGAAATAAATGCCTTGTACATTTTACTACTTATTTTAAAATTTAGGTCTGTAAATTAAAAGACAACAAAGTTATAGGCATTCAAAGAAGAGTGTGTGTTGTGTCTGCCTGTTTTTATTTCTTTAACGTCGGCCTATTTCCGCGACTATGGCCAATCACCGACGCCAGGGAATAGTTTCACCTCACTATCCTGGAAATTTTGCTGAACCCCTGCTTTTCTGTAAGGAGGGTGGGATATTTAACGTGCCCAACATCGCATGGGCACAAGACCGACGGATTTACGCCCCCTCCGAAGGGAGCAACGTGCAGGCATTCAACTTGCTCAAATACAATGCCACAACCTCGGTTGATGTTAATTGTACAGTATGTACTGAAAAAGTGAAAGGAGTACCCTGGGATCGAACCCAGTATCTTTCGGTTACGAGGCGCACTTTCTTACCACTGAACCACCGAGGCGCTATTTAAAGAAGAAAAAAACTGGTTTTCCTCAAAAAGTCAAGAATCGCGATTTGCAACGTCAAAATTGGCAACATTTGGGCAAAGAACCTAAAAGAAATATAGGTTATGTAAAGAAAACGTCGCAAAAAGAGTGCTCTACAAACCCCTAAGTTTCAGCTTCAACCGTCATTGTGCTTGCTTTTACTAAAATGTTTCTAGAGAATTCATATCAAATAGACCCTTTCTCTGATGCTTTGGCAGTCGTTTAAGTTATAGAGTTTGTCATTTAATAGTCATTTTTAACAAATTTTCGTGACAAAATTTGTTCGCGTGGAGATCGCAGCTAGCAGCAAGTGCGTTATGGCCCATACGTCGTTGGTGATACCTACAATTTTTTGAGCATCCATTATATTATTGCATTTTTGCATTTCCATCGAAATATGATACATGTTTGTAAGAAAAAAACCGAGACGCAGTGAGTGGGTTTTAGTTAGCGAATTTTCATTAAATGCTTCAAATTTCAATAACCCAATTTGCTATTAACCTAAGGTTCGTTGGCTAGGAAACCAGTTTTCTCTGAAACATTTTAAGTTCATTTTCGAAAATTTTTTGTACATTTTCAAACAATAAGTTATTTTGATAAAATGTGGTACATTGTTTCTATTATATAGATTAGACCTGTAACTGAATTGCTTGTATTAAAGAGACATATTTGCTATTAAAAATATTTTTCTAAAAATTCACTTCCACAACGGACATGCTGTGTCCACGCTTTTTATAAGTAAACAAACAGGTCATCCAACATGTACAAGAATCTATAACCTTTGCATCAAAATATTTATTTGATAGTAATGCCCATCCCCTGGTATTGCATCCCAAAGATAACTTTCGGAACTTTAGTAACCTGCTATGACCAAAAAGCTAAGATATGGCTAAAGGCGCATCCAGGGAAAACTGTGTAATTATACCAAATAGTTTTATTGTTTAGAATAGCCTACAATGAAATTTTCATTGTCGGGATAGTTTCTAGATTTAGAACCACGGCACGGCACCTCTTCATAAAACCCCAATATCTGTCCTAGCCAATTTTCTGACAAAATTCACTAATGAGGAGACCGAGGCTTTTGAATTTTAAAAATATTTCGTCTGATGAGTGCAAACTAGACCATCTAGACTCCATATATAGGTTTAGTTTCAGTTTTTACATATAAACATATATACAGGGTGATGCATTTCTACGTTAAGCCTCAAGATACAAGATACGATAAAAAAGTGTATACGTTAATTATAGGGTGTCTTGAGCTGCATGGTAAAAAACTATTTTGACAATTACAGGATGGCTCATAAGTCTTTGGTGATACCTAGAATTTTTTTTCAAACATCCCTTATATTATTGCATTTTTGCATTTTTCATCGAAATATTATGCATGTTTGTAAGAAAAAATATCTAGACGCAGCAATTGCGTTTTTTGGTAGCGAATTTTCATTAAATGCTTCAAATTTCAATGACTCAATTTGCTATTAACCTAAGGTTCGTTTGCTAGGAAATCGGTTTTCTCGAAAACATTTTAAGTATATTTTCGGGAAATTTTTGTTCATTTTCGAACAATAAGTTATTTTGATTATATATGGTACATTGTTTCTACTATATAGGTTCTACTGGTAACCAAATTAATGTCTGCTTGCAGTAAAGACATAATTGCTATTAAAAACTTTTTACGAAAATTCAGTTCCATAACGCACTAGCTGTGTCCAGGCTTTTTATATATGCCCAGCGCTGCTACTTATATCTTCAAAGAGATGGTAATAAACAAGCATCAGTTATAAAATGGGATACGAACACTCATCCATTAAAATGCGATGTTGTTGCTTCAGTTTCTGGTAACGTACTCTTAGAAGCTCATTCCGAATATAAGAAAACTGAAGAAGATCTAAAACAGCAACAAATGGTGACATTTCATTACAAGTGTTACTGGATGTTACTGATATATTACAAACCTCAATCGGGTAACCTGCAGCGGTTCATGATGTGCCTGAAGGATCAATAATAAATATATTAAACCAGTCTTATGTATAATCTTTGTAAACGACATTCAGTTTATCAGCTCGCAGAAAACGATTTTGATCGCAGGTTGGTTATGACAAAAAGAACTGAGACTGATAAAAATTATGTAAGAAGCATTGTTTTGTCAGACGAAGCCACATTTATGTTAAACAGTTCTTTAAACAGGCATAACTGTAGATACTAGCACCCAGATAATCCCCATGTCAACTTCAAAATTCGCACAGAATTTCCAGAAATATCATATGTTTGGTGTGAAATGTTGGGCCGATGCGTCATCAATCTGTTCTTCATACATGGCACAAGAAGATATGTGGGTTACTTATAACTATTACAAAATCAAATTCTACCAAAAATAAATGAGATTAAACCAAGTCCAATTAATCCGCGAATCCTGCACCAAGATGGTGCTCCACCCGATTTTGGTCAGAAAGTTCGTGTATTCTTAAATCTCAATTTCTCAGGGCAATGTATTGAAGACGGAGGGGTACGATTGAATGGCCTCCTATGTGTCCAGACATGCTAACCATGGGCTTTTTATCTTTGCTATATTTACAAAGTGTTGTGTATCCTAGTAGGCTAACTACATTATATTAATTAGATGCTTGAATTAGAATTTCAAACGCAAACGGTGCTACGGTATATCTGCGGAATGTATTGGGCGGTTTGTTAATAGACTTAGATATTGTCAAGAAGTGAATGGACAACAATTTTAGCAGTTATTGTGATTTCTTTTAATTAAGTAACTGAATTTTCAAAATGTGTTCTATTCACATGAAGTGTTGGTTTAATTTTGTAATTTAATATTAACTTAGGTTGCCTTTCAAAAATGCAAGATGGGGCACACCAGCCGTACAAAGCAAATGAAACTCAAGTCTAAATATGAATATTCATGTAAAATTTATCCCCACCAAATGTCAGATCTAAATGTCAAAGTGTTTCTGCACAAAACCACATTTGATGCAGTACTATTTCCGCACTTATAAATTAAAAAACCCTCGATGCAGGAAGTGCGTTATGGAAGTGAATTTTCATAAAAATGCTTTTAATTATAAATATATCGCTCTAATGCGAGCAGGCATCAATTTGGTTACTGGTGTAACCTATATAGTAGGAACAATGTACCATATTTTATCAAAATAATTATTTAAAAATGTACAAAAATGTTCCGAAAATAAACTTTAAATGTTTCTGAGAAAACTGGTC
Source organism: Tillus elongatus (assembly GCA_964006375.1). Lineage (NCBI taxonomy): Eukaryota > Metazoa > Arthropoda > Insecta > Coleoptera > Cleridae > Tillus > Tillus elongatus. The sequence continues at coordinate 102,020,334 of OZ023263.1, read as the reverse complement.
TCCTAGCCAATGAACCTTAGGTTAATAGCAAATTGAGTTATTGAAATTTGAAACATTTAATGAAAATTTGCTACCAAAACGCCCTTGCCGCGTCTATACAAAAATTTTCCGAAAATAAATGCAAATGTTGGTTTCCTAACCAACAAAACTTACGTTAATAGCAAATTGAGTTATTGAAATTTGAAGGATTTAATGAAAATTCGCTACCAAAACGCACTTACTGCGTCCAAACTTATTTCTTACAAACATGCATCATATTCCGATAAAAAATGCTAAAATGCAGTAACAAAGTTGTTCTACGAAAATTAGCTAAAAATTATAGACCGTTAAACCATAAACTTCACTAAACCGGCAGCGAACGCAACAACTTCACTAAACCGACAGCCAAGGAAATGAGAAAGGGTCTATTTGAAATGAATTTTTTGTAAATATTTTAGTAAAATGAAGGTCAATGACGGTTGAATCTGAAACTTAAGGGTTCGCAGAACACTCTTCTTGCAACATTTTCTTTTCACAATCCGTATTTGTTTCACGTTTTTTGACATTGTCAATTTTGACGTTTTAAATTGCGAGTTTGACGTTTTGAGGACAACTCCAAAATTTGTTTCTTTAGCTTACCGTAACTTTTTGTCCTTAAACTTAGAGATCTAAATTTTGGTACATGGTTCACTCTTCATAATACAAATACGCGTACCAAATTTGGTTGCCCTCACTTTGTTATTTCCGGAGATATAAATTTTTTTATAAATAAAACACAAAATTTTCCGCGAAAACGTGGTCCGATTTTCCTGGCTAACGAACTTATCCAAGCCACTTACAAAAGGAAGGTACTCACCGAATTTGGTCAATATTGGTCCATTATATGTTGAGTTAGCAGTAGTATATATATATATATATATATATATATATATATATATATATATATATATATATATATATATATATATATATATATAAACACGGATCTCCCCATTAGTGAATTTTTTAAAGAAAATTCACTAAAAAAGAAAATTAGAATCACCAACGACTTATGGGCCAGCCTGTAATTGTAGAAATATGTTTTTAAGATGCAGCTCAAGACACCCTATAATTAATGTATACAATTTTTTTGTATCGTGCATAATAACGGATAGATTGCACTTTAAAGATTTTTTACGAAAATTCGACAAAAATGATATACCTTTAACCGATAAACTCTATAGCCAACACTACTGCCAAATCATCAGAGAAAAGGTCTATTTGAAATGAATTTTCTGGGAATATTTTAGTTAATGAAGGACAATGACTATTGAAATTAAGACATCAGGCTTTGTAAAACATTCCTCTTGAGACATTTTCCTTCCATAGCTCATATGAGTTTCAGGTTAATTGTCTAAATATTACCAATTTTGACGTTTAAAATCGCGACTTTGACTTTTTGAGGAAAACCCAAATATATTTTTCTTTAAATGCCTGTAGCTTTTTTGTCCTTTAACCTACAAAGCTAAATTTTGGTAGATAACTTACCTATAATGATATAAACCCGCAGATTGAATTTGGTTCCCCTTACTTTGTTCATTCTGGAGAAATTATTTTCTTTCGATTGTTTTCGAAAGAAAACACGAAATTTTCCGGGAAAACCTCGGCGGATTTTCCTGGCTAACGAACTTATCCAAGGCACTTGCCAAAGGAAGGTACTCACCAAGTTTTATCAAAATCGGTCCATTATTTTTTTAGTTATAGGTGTGACACACACACACACACACATACACACATATATATATATATATATATATATATATATATATATATATATATATATATATATATATATATATATATATATATATAAACATATAAAAATCGAAACTGACCCCGGATATGTGTTCTAGGGGGCCTAATTAGCGCTCATTTGAAGACATGTTTTCAAAATTCAAAAGTCGGGATCTCCTCATTAGTGAATTTTTTTAAAAAAATTCACTAAAATGAGTGTGCCATTTTTCCCATTAGGCTGTGCTAAACGACAAATTTGCTGTTTCTGGTGCAAAATCTTTTTTATTTAGATACAGCTTTTTTTTGTACGTTAAATATGTAGTTTGCTTATTAAATGAATAAAGCTTAACAAGAACCCAGAGTCGCATTTCAAGTGTAATCTAGGTATTTACATGAAATTTTTAGAAAGCATGTCAGTTTGCCTCACTCTCTCCCATAAGTACTTATTAAAAATATTTGTCTAGTTTTGCTGTATTGATTTAAATTACATTGTGGTTTGTTTATTTAAAGTTTATGTCAACACACGGAAATTTACATACAAATGAGATTATTCAATTTTGTTAAACACGTTTTACATATATTGTATCTGTCGCTAAATAATTATCGCTTGAATATATGGGCGCTGAACACCAATTCCACATATAATAAATACTGCTAACGAGATATGCGTAATGGAATTTTTAATGTCATAATAACAAAACAACAGTGTAATGTGTTATACCAGTCCAGATAAAGCGACTTGTTTTTATGCGTGAGGTGATAAAAAGAAAGTGTTTTCAAACATTATGTAGCCCAGTGCTATTAGAGTTTAACCAGGAACATTAGAATATAAAGTAAGTCTGTGGTTGATGAATGAAACGTTCAAAACCATCCCATGATGCAACACACACACAGAATATAAAGTCCGGACAAGAAAAAATAGTTTTAACTACCCTTGAATATGAACATTCCAAAATTCCCACGGCCTCCCTGATGGGATATCTGAAAAATCCTTTAAAACAAACCTGTAAAAACCTGGAATTTTCCTGGAACACCAATAAATCCCAAACTAATGGCCCGATCCGTTTTTTTTTTGGCTAACAATATTATTTGGTATGCATAATAATTTTTCGGTACTCACCAAAAATTTTTGGTACATTGCAAAAAACTTCCAGGAAACTTGCCCAAATTTGCAGTTTCTTAGGACGTAAAAGCAGATTTTGTCAAAAACAAGGCCTTTCTCTCCGCTAAAATGCAGTTATCTACACGCAAAAATTATGGGCGATGTTAAATGAAATGAAAATGAAATGTAAAGAAACCCTAAAAGTCCAAAAACTTGGTTTTGGTGAGCTTGAATCAGGCTACAATGCACATAGATCGCAGATACTAGTACTACTCTATTTATCGTGGTTTTCCGTCTCAGATGTCTAATCTATTTTTTGTGCTAAAATATTCTTTTGTTATATTTTTTCATTTAAAAAATATGTAGCCACCCGCCCACCTGACTCCTCCTCGTCCTTAACACTTAATTCATTGGGCGGATTTTTTTCAGGCCATTTCATTTATAAATTTGTGAATGTAAAATGGAATTCGATTTTTTTGTTGGGAGTTGATAAAGTAAAAAAAGTCTGGACGCAGCAAGTGCGCTGTGTTAGTAAATTTTCATAAAAACGTTTTTAATAGAAAATATGTTTTTTTTGTACGTTAGCGTCGGTCTATTTTCGCGACTATGGTGAATCACAGACGCCAGGGAGCAGTTTCATCCCACTCTCCTGGAAATTTTGCCGAACCCTTGCCTTTTTTAAAGAAGGTATGGATATTTAATGTGCCCAACATCGCATGGACACGGGACCGACGACTTTACGTTTTATATCTTTTTTAGCAAAGTATGCATCAAATCTGGTTACCAGTAGAGTAGTAGTATATAGTAGAAACAATGTACCATATTTCATCAACACAACTTTATTGTTTGAACATGTACAAACATTTTCCGAATATCAGCTTAAAATGTTTCCGGTAAAACCTTAGGTTAATAGCGAATTGAGCTATTGAGATTTGAAGCATTTCATGAAAGTTCGCTACCATAACGCACTTGCTGCTTTCAGAATTTCTTTTCTTACAGATATGCATTAAATGTCGATGAAAAATGTAAAATTGCAATAACATGAGGCATGTCCAATTAAAAAAAAAGAAAATCTGTATCACCAACGACGACTTATGGGCCAGGCTGCGATTGTAAAAATACTTCTATAAGATGCAGCTCAAGACACCCTATAATTGACGTATACAATTTTTCTCGTATTCTTTAGAATAACGGATATGTTAAGCTTTACCGTCGAAATGCGTCACCCTGTATATATGAAAACAGATAAAAACTGAGACTAACCCCGGTTATGAGTTCTACGGGATCTAGTTCGCACAATTTAAAGAAATCTTTTTAAAATTTAAAAGTAGCGGTCTCCCCAATAGCGATTTTTTTCTTTCGCTGAAAATTTTAGACCACTAAACGAAATGAATTTTCTGAAGATATTTTAGTGAAACGAAGGACAATGGCGGTTGAAGCTGAAACTTAAGGGTTTGTAAAACACTCTTCTTGCTACTTTTTTTCTGCATAACCCGTATTTGTTACAGGTTCGTTGCCTAAATGCTGCCAATATTGACGTTTTAAATCGCGATTTTGACGTTTTAAGAGTAAAACGCCATTTTTTTGAATGTCCATAAATTTTTTTTATGCAAATTTGCTAATAGCGTGTTTTCCACAAGGATTTGAAAAAAGCACCCAAAAAATGTGCTAAAAATTTGTTTACGAAAATTCAATATTTTTTATGAAAATTCGCCAAAGAATATTACTGCAAAAATTAGTTAAACTAGTTTTACGTATAAAATCTGTAAACTATTTTTAGGAAATTTCCTTAAACACGAATATTCATGAAAATTCATAAAAATTTTATTTACCAAAATTGGTCACCGAGAAAAAAGAAGCACTTGTAAATCCACAGAATAAGTATCTACGGCTGTACTTAGATCATATTGAATAATTTTTAATTTATTGTATTAACTGTGTGGAACGGTTTCAATTTAGGGCAACAACAAACAACCATATCTGCTATTAAAATTGAAGTAAGGATTAAAACTCCTCACTAGCGAAATTTTTCTATGAAAATTGCGTTGAAAAATTGATAGAAATTACATAATCTGCTCAGATTATTAAAATTAAATGAAAGACTAAAAAATGTTCCTAAATATGTCGTCACTGGGATTTAAACCCGTCTTAAAAGACTATATTATCCTGATTTATCAACCGCGTTCATCACTGAGCTACCTTTCATATGACGGATGAAGTGTAATAACAGATCTAAACACTCATATCTGAATTTTTTGCCATCTTTATCATTTATAGCATATAATTTCTATTTCAAATCGATCTTTTGCAAATATTTTACTGAAATGGAGAAAATTAATAGCTGATACATAGATCTAGGACCTTGTTAGACATTTCGTGCAATATTTTCCACCCAAGAAGCGTCTTTCTTCAATAATCTTTGGTTAAAAACTACCAATCTTGACGTTTAAAATCGCCACTTTGGCATTTTCAGAAGTAAAACTAAAAATTTAAATTTAAATTCTCGTACTATTTGACTTCTTTAAACCAAGAAAACTTAATATTTGTCTGTAATATTTGATCTATTTTGTTTACCACACATAATATGTTGGTTTTGTCCTTCAACTGAATTCCAGCGAACCAAAAAATTTGTTTATTAAGGGCTGATAACATTTTTTCTTTGAACTTGAAGATCTAAATTTTGCCATAAAAAGTACTCTTTATAATAGGAACCTTCGTACCGAATGTAGTGGCCATAGCTTTGTTCTTTCCAGAGATGCTAAATTTTTCTGAAAGAAACCCAAATTTCTCCCGGAAAAACTTAAGAGATTTTTGTCGCTGTCGAACTTATGCAAGCCAATTACAAAAGAAAGGTACTTCCCAAATTTCACAAAATCTGTCTATTATTTTTGAGTTACCGTTACGATATTATATATACAGGGTTTCCAATCGGTGTTAGGACGGAAGATAGCTCCTCACTGAGACTATATTTTTAAATGCGGGTTTCTTGATGCAACAGATGTTTCATGAGTGCACTGCACATTTTAAAATTATGTCCATTCATACAAAGTGTAAATATACAGAATGTTGCACCAAACCTATTATTTTTAAATCGAACACCCTACATATTATGGCATTTTTGAAAAGCCACATCTATGCTGATTAAGCCTATACCATATTGTTTTGGGTTATTTTCAACCGTTCTCCAACTACAGGAGTTGAATGTAAAAAGTGGTCTATTTTAGACGTTTGTATCCATCGACATGTTTGAGATACTACTATCTGGTGTTGTCATAATAATTGTCTTGTTAGTGTAGATTGCGCTTATGCGCGGTAATAATAACAGTTTACTTTTTAATATACAGGTTATTTATCATTCAAAAAATTTAAAATTATATTCCTTTTTCAACTGCAACACACTGTACATTTTGACTTTGGTGAATACAGAATTTCATAAGCTTTCTTATAATACCATATTTGTACAAGTTAAATTAAGTACCAAAATAAGGTACAGCTATTCAAAGTTTTTTTTTCGAATCTGTTTAATATTATCACACATTATTAGGGAAATCACGGTAGCCCGGGAGATTTAGTTTTTAATATGCAGGTTATCTATCTTTCACGAAATTTTAAAATATTTCTTCCAAATGCAACACTCTGTATATTTTGACTTTGATGAATGCAAAATTTCATACACTTTCTTACGATACCATATTTGTATAAGTTAAATTAAATACGAAAGGAGGTACAGCTATTCAAATTTTTTAATGTTATTGGAATGCGTTTAATATTATCACATATTACTACCAAAACCACGGTAGCCCTAGATAGAAGTTGAAACCTAGACAAAAAGAATATAATGATATGTACGACAGTGTCGCCATCGGGGGCGTAGCCAAGTAATACGTTGTCCCGGCAGGTCTAATAAATACTACGTGTTATATAAACAGCGACTGTGTCCAACTAACTAGCTATTTTTCAAATCACTGGTACTTTCTTCCCTAATATATCTAGGGACAATCTATCTATATAAGGCCAGGTTGCATTCCCACTATAATTGGAAACGCATATCGGTTTCGCTCTCATTAGAGCTCATCAGTGGGCCATACCAAATTACAGCCAAAATACACACAAAAGCAAGTTCAGCTTAAGGTAGCCAGTCTCGTAGAACATAGTGAGATGTACGACAGTGTCGCCATCGGTGGCGTACCCAGGTCGATGCCGAAACCGGTATGCATTCCCAATTATAGTCGGAATGCAGCTGGCTTTATCTAGACAACAAAAACAAATAGATATCATGCCGTTGACGTTTTGCAAATAATACTTTTGTTAGCTAATTTTTATATTATTTTAGTGTTTATCGTTAATAGTTTATCGTTGTTTGTTAATTATTCGTTATTTGTTATTCGTTGTTTATTGTTCTTGTTGATTTACTTAACGTTACATTCAAGAATTAATTTGACCGTTGAACGGTTAGTTAACAAAGCTGTACTCTTTGGGAGAGACTGATAGAAACTGCATACTGGCATCAGAATGTACAGAAAAAAATATTATTTAGCCCGACATCCAAAACTAGAGGCGTTTGAGAACGTAGAAGCACACTTTCTGGAAAATTGTAGCCCAAAATACAAAGCAAAATCTCATGAAAACCGTGATGCAACGAATGAAGATGTAGAATTTCAGATCTTTTTAGCGATTAACATAACATAACATTTATTTAACCATCAACATTTACATGGTTCGTCGCACATAAAATAATAAAATAATTGTATACTGGACTTACACATGACAAAAAGTGGGTGACAATATACATAAAATAAAACAAAATATAAAATGAGCTGACAAAAACACACAACAGTTAATTAAAAATTAAATTCTTCAATTGAATATATAGGTCTCTCTATTAATTTTCTTTTTATCACAGATGCAAACTGTCTTCTAGGCAATTCCCTGACCACCACTGGAAGTGAATTAAACAACCTAACTCCAGTATACCCATGGCTCCTCTGCGTGCGGCTTATCCTGTGATGAGGAATCACAAACTGACTTTTACCTCTAGTTTCGTAACTGTGAACCTGTTCATGGGAGATAAAACTGGCCTGATGGTCATAAATGTAAAGAAGGCAAGTAATTATATAACTTGCTGGTAGGGTAAGTATTTTATACCCCTGGAATAGTTCTCTACAACTGTGGTCATGAGGAACGTTAGCAATCGCCCTAATTGCTCTTTTCTGTTGTATAAAGACACGTTCTGCATGTGGCGAGGATCCCCATAGCAAAATCCCATAGGTTGCAATGCTTTGAAAGTGAGCATAGTAAGTAACCCTTGCGGCGCTTTCATCTATGATGTATCTTATTCTACGGATTGTGTAGATGGCTGAAGATAATTTTTTACACATATGGTCTATGTGGGGTTTCCAGCTTAAACAACCATCAATATGAAAGCCTAAAACTTTAATATTTTCGCCTGAGTTCTGTAGATAGTCCCTAGTAGTTATGACAAGTCTTGATGTTTTTTCTGCATTAAGCAATAACTTGTTTGCCGTAACCCATGCTTCCACCAGCTGGATGGATTAGTCACCTTTGTGTTTTATAAGGTCTGGAACTGCTTCATTAATTACTGTCGTGTCATCTGCGAAGATGCAACTTCTGTCTGCCCTAATGTTTTCGGGCAAATCGTTAATATATAATAGGAAGAGCATTGGCCCCAGTATAGAGCCCTGTGGTACTCCCAAGTCTACCTGTTTAAAATTTGATGTGGTATTTTGCCAGCTAACCAACTGCACCCTGTTTCTTAAATATGATTGTAAAAGTGTTCCTATTCTGCCTCTCATTCCATAATATTCCAACTTAGAGATAAGGATCTGGTGGTTTACCATATTAAAGGCTTTACTAAGGTCAACGCACAAAATCTCGGCATTTTCTTTGTGATTAAGTTCTTCCAAGACAAAATCAACTATATATGTCATCGCCGTAGTTGACCTATTTCTTCTGAATCCATGCTGTGAATGGTTTAGGATTTCCTGCCTATCAATATAGCTTGCTAATCTCTCTTTAATAAGTGCTTCCAAGATTTTCGAGATTATAGGGAGAATACAAATTGGCCTATAATTGTTGCAATCGTTCATGTCGCCATTTTTTGGGAAAGGAATTTTCTTTGCAATTTTTAATAGATTTGGAAATATACCCTGAGCAAAGCACATATTGACAATTTTGCTCAGTGAGTCTGCAATCACGTGGATTATCCTTTTTAGAAGTACTATGTTTAATCCAAAGATGTCACAAGCTGACTTATTTTTCATCATCAACACCACCTGCATAATTTCACGTGGGGATGTGTCCTCGAGAAAGATTGACCCATTGCTCCGCAGTTTGACACGTTTTATATAGGAATGGCACTTTTTTGACGTGTCTTCTACTGGCACCAAATTATCCTCACCAATTCTGGAAAAATGGCAATTTAGACAGTCCGCACTTAATGTACTTGCTCCTTGGTTAATCCTCGAGGTTTTTATATTCGAATTTATCAACTTCCAGATGATTTTAGATTTATTATCAGCATTTGTAATTCTATCTCTGTTATAGTTTCTAATAGAAGTGTCAATCTGTGTCCTTAGTTGTTTCTTTAGGCTTTCATTAAGAGTTTTTGAATTATCATCTGTTTTTACTCTAAAGATTGTATATGCAGCATCTACCTGATTCTTAAGTTTTCTGATAATTTCACTCCGGAAAATGTGTTTTTTAACAGAGATAACCCTCTTCCTTTTTACAGGGAAGCAATTTTCAAAGCTTTCCATTAGAGATTCGTGGAAACGAACATAAGATTCTTCAGCATTTGGTACCAGAAGTGAATTCCAGTCAATGTTTTGCAACTGGTGTATAAAAAGCTGAACACTATCACTGTTATTTGTATCCCTTACATTATGAAACTTATCCTCTTGTTTGTTGTCCTTATATATCAGGAGCTTTTGCGCAAGATGGTCCGACAGGTGTAACTTCACAGTTTTCGCTAGACAGTTGTTTAGGTTTATGTTTGAATAAATATTGTCTATACAAGTTGCAGATGTCTTTGTTATTCTAGATGCTTCTGAAAATAGATTACAAAGTCCATAGGACACAAACAGATGATGCAGCTTGGTACTCTCCATTGTTGACTCCAAAATATTCACATTAAAGTCTCCAGCGACGAAAATGTTATTAACCCCACTATTTATTAAAGTACCAAGTGCAATGTCAGCTTTTTCCATAAAAACTTGCATGTCAGCTTCCGGGGGGCGATAAACTGATAGAACGGTCATGTCTAGACTTGGAAGTCTAACTGCAGCTATCTCTATACAACCCTCAACAGACAGGTTAGTTATCGGATCAATTGATTCCTATTCCACTCCTTCTCTTACCAATATCATAGCACCACCACGAGAAGTTGATTGTCTTGTAAAGCAATTTGCTATTCTGTAGCCTTGTATTATGATTTTGTTTACGTTGTCATTAATCAGCCAATGTTCCGTAAAGCAAGCTATACAGCAGTCTTCCATTTTTAAACAATTTTCTAGGCAATCTATTTTCCTAGGCAGTCCTTGTAAGTTCAGGTTAATCAAAGCAAAACAACTTTTTTGAGAATTTTTATGCATCGAATTTTGCATTATCTCTTCCTCGAAAAACCTATATCTGGATACTGTTACCCCAGTGGGCCAATTTTGAGCATCATAAATTTCACTTAACAGCGCAAAGTCTGCTCCTACCTTGAAAGATATACTTTTTGCGCCCTCTCTCACCGGACATTCTTCCACAGTGAAATCACTTCGCTTGAAAGTTTTCTGAAGATGGTTCAAAATAGTTTCCTTTTTTGTGTTCAACCCCACTCTTCCCAAATGAATGACAGCTTTTTTAGCGACAGCTTGAAAAGTAGCTGTATTATTCTGCGTCGAACCAGTTCCTATAACCATATTTTTCTTCTGTTTAATATTATGGGTTTTCTCTACTTTATGCATTATGTGATCGTCATTTAATTTTTCAAGCGTTTGTGATACTCTCCCATCGTATTCATTTGACATTTTGGGATCCCTATATTTCACATGCTTTGTCATACCTTCATTGGAAATTTTCGGCAACGTGGCAACGCTGCCACCTTCACATTGCAAGAAGTTCTTTTTATCGGCGGTTAATAGTTCAATGATAAGATTTTTATCATTTATTGATTTCTCCAAATTACTATTTAATATGCGAAGACATTCTATTTCCTTTCTATTAACTTTGAGTTCACATTTTAGATTGCTTACATTCACACTGTTTTCCAGGTTAGGAATCACTTCAGCCGTAGAATCACGAAAAACATCCCCGTTACAGTCACATTTCTTAGAACTTACAAAACTGCGAAGTTCTGGACTAGTTACAATATTGTCTGGAACACTATTTTTCAATATAATGTCTATCAATACTTCTTTTTTAAATTTGTTCTGCTCGTTAATAAGCACATTTGTCACGACCATGTTGCCACACACCAATTTAAGATAATCTACAGATAAGTACAAGCAAATCTGCAGTTAATAGGATAATTAAAAAACTAACATTTCATCACTACCATTTATGTCTTTATCAATCACTTACTGGCCAAGATAAAGGAAACAGAATCAATTTTGTAGTATTTTTTTCCAGTATGATGAAGATGATGAAGAAATTCCAAATTTTTGAAACATTGTTCTGTTTAGTGGCGAAGCAACTTTTAATAATATCAGCGTAGTTTTAACAAAGGTAATGTGTATTACATATTATGCTCGAAAGAATCGACTTTGGGTACGTCAAGTGGATTTTCAACATCAATGGTCCTTGAATGTGTGGGAAGGAATTATAGACAATAAATTTATCGAGCCAGTCTTTTTTGAAGATAGACTTAATTAAGAAGGCTACGGCAGAGGATGATTGACCCAATTTAATGCAAGATATCGATCATGAAACACGCCGATTAATGTATTTTCAGAAAGATGGTGCTCAGGCCTATTTCACCGAAACGTAAGGCAATATTTAAACCATTGGCTAGGAAACCAATGGATTTGTCAAGAGGGTAATATTTGATGGCCAGCAAGATCACGCGATCTAACTCCATTCGTTTTTTCCTCTCGGCATATACAAAGCAGATAGTATATCAAGAATTACCAACAACTGCAGAAGACATGAAAAATCGTATACAAACAGCTTTTAGAAATATTACCCCGCCGGTGTTGAACTGAGTCAAAGAAAATTTTGCAACTTCGAGTTTGCATTTAGGAAGGCAGAAACATTTTTGAACATGTTTTATAAATTTTAATAAAGTTTTGCACCTAATGTTGAACTTCTTAATATTTTCATCTATTCAAATAAAATAAGAATGCTAGTATGAACATATAAAAATTTTAAACAGTTGTACCTCCTTCCGTATTTAATTTAACTTATACAAATATGGTATCATAAGAAAACTAATGAAATTCTGCATTTACCAAATTCAAAATATATAGGGTGTTGCATATGAAAAAAAATATTCTTAAATTATGCAAAAGATAAATACCCTGTACATTAAAAGCTAATTTGTTATGATTACCGTACATAAACGCAATCTACACTAAAAAACAATTATTATGCGAAAACTCGATATTAATATCTCAAACATGTGGATACATACAAACATCTGAAGTAGAACACTTTTTTTACATTTAAGTCCCTGTAGTTGAATAACGGTTGAAAATAACCCAAAACGATACGGTATCAGTTTAATCAGCATCGAAGTGGCCTACCAAAAATGCCATAATATATGGGGTGATCTATTTAAAAATAATAAGTTTGGTGCAACACTCTGTATATTAAAAGCATCGACATGGCTTTTCAAAAATTCCATAAAACATAGGGTGTTCCATCAAAACAAATAAGTGCAACAAGCTGCAAATACCCTGAGTAAATGGAAATAATTTTATAATTATAAAATGTGCACTCGTGGAACATCTATCGCCTCGAGAAAACCGCATTTTAAAATATAGCCTCAGTGAGGAGCTACCTTCCGTCCTCAGTCCTCACACCGATGGGATACCTATATACACATATGCATATATATATATATATATATATATATATATATATATATATATATATATATATATATATATATATATATATTCACTGGCGAATTTTTTCTACGAGACTTTGTCAAAATTCGAGAGACATGGTGCACCAATAGAAAGACGGATAAAATTGTGATCAAAGCGGTAATAGAAGCAAGTGTGGAAGATAGGCAGCCTTGTCGTAAATCTGTCTCTCAACATAAGCTTTGCATGTCACAACATTCACCAATGAAAACAGATAACGTATTATTTTTGTTTTTGAAAATATTTAAGAGAAGTATTTTTAATTCATTTATTTCTTTATTGTAACAACTCTGGTTATGATAGATCTAGAAGAATATTGTTTTTATAAGACTGTGTCGACACTGGCGGTATACGTGTTTATAATATACTAGTTGTAATCCCATGATCGCAAATATTTTATAGCCGGCGCTGAAATTTCTAGCGACGCAACCTGCGTGTCTAAATTTTTCTTACGAATAAATGAAGCCTTACACAAAATTTGCCTAAGTAGATGATTCTTATAATATCAAGTCAAGCATTTATGACGTTTTGCTACCATAACGCTCTTGATGCATCAGGACTTTCATGTATAGTTTTGTGGGCTTATTGTAACTGTTTCTATATACATGTTAATTTCACAGACTCATTTTTCATTCAACTGTGACAACTGATCAATGCTCCATGAATATTCTCGGTCTGCTTGCTGAAGTTATCATTTCGGGTATAACATAACAGTAAACAAACATCGAATCATCTTTGTGCAGATAATAATTTACAAGCATGGTCTGCATACAAAGCCACTCTTCCGAATCACTAACTAGAACAACAGCATGGATTATACATCACCAAATGATGTAACAAACCCCAGGGGCTACCAATATTGCCTACAGGATAGTTCAAAAGTAACGACGCAGAGCAGCAATACATTCCTGGCCTTATAAATAAACCTATACTAAATGAAGATTGAAACCTGTGATGAGCATTGATAAAAACACTTGGAGAACCCAAATCACCACAACACGTTTAAACAAACCTGACGATCGTTTCACTAACCAAGTTAGCGTCATCAGAGGATGAATAATTCTAAATATCTTATTTCTACAACTTTACTTATATTCTTCCGTAGGTAGTCGGTCACTAACGATTTGGGCAGGTTCAACAACACGAAAATTAACATATTTCGTTTGGCGGAGATAGCTGAATTCTTTTATTTATTATTTATCGGACGAGCTTCTGTCGGTATTTCTTGTATGGGTAGTCTATCAGCAGACTACCCATAGACGGCGGAGCCAAATCCATACACTTTATTATTACTATATTTAGCTATATATATATATATATATATATATATATATATATATATATATATATATATATATATATATATATATATATATATATATATATATATATATTCAAAAGCGTTTAGCTCTCCTAGTTGTCTAACATTTTTTATTAATTTTAGATTATCCTTATTTATGTGGTGATAATTATCTCGGGCAACGAAAGATCTATCTATCATACTGTATCTTACATGTGCATGATCTTTTTGTGTGTTCGACGCATTTAAGATCACGATCTTTGAAATTTGTTTCATAAATTCTCGACATTTCGGTGGTACTATCCTTGTCTTTTAGGTTATATACATAAATTTATTAAATAATAAAAATGAAAAAGCTGAGCATGTGGAATTGTTAAACAATTATTAACAAATCACAACCATCAAGAGAACCAGAAAACACTGCGACACGAGCAACCATGTCATCATAAACAACCAAAATAAACAGATCAACATAAAATTCTTTGTATCCATTATCACTGATCATGCAATTCAGAAAATACAATTTAATGACATCCAATTAGATTATAAGAAAACTGCAAAGAAATTGAAGCATTTAAATATTGAAAAGCTTAAATAAAGTAAAATAGGCATTGTTGCAAACAGATATATGTTATTTTTCACAATTAATTGAAGTTATGCAAAACAACAAAATTTGCCACAAAAGTAAAAGTGTTGAATACAAAAAGTAGTAATTGTATCAATAGTTAAATTATCTTATTAATGAAAGAAAGAGATAATTTACGTTAAATTAAATAAAATCCAAATAATGGGCATATAGCAAGCGAATAAACAAAGAAGAATAGGTGCAATATTATGAAGAAATTTCTAAAGAAAAAATGTCTTCAACCTAAATTGGAGGGTACAATTAGATATGAACGAAAAACTTGGCAAATATTAAGCCATGTTTTAACAAATAACTAATGAAAATTTACTGATGAAAATAAAAGAATTTCCAATTTACAACTAGAGTTGAAAGAAAAACGTTCAACCCAAACAACCCTGAGATTACAGGAGCATAAGCTTTGCCTGCTGTTTATTCAGGATTCAAATTAAATTCACTTTTAAATTGTTATATTTTTTTTCTATTAGGCTATTACAGCAGAACGAAAGATTGGTAACAGCATATTAAATTTTAATTGTTTGAATAATAATTTAGTTAAAATATTCTTGGTCTATAATTGGCAATTTATAATTTGTAATTTTTAGCTTTAGCTACCTAGTTTTTCCAATTCTCTAACAGAAAAAATTCGAGTTCCCCTATCACCCTCTCCTTATTTTAAATAACATTTTCCATTCATGCAATATGCATACTTATAGCTAAAATTCTCCCCGAAGTCTCTAATTTTGGTGAAAAGATCTTGATTAGATTTGGTCAATTATATAAACAAATCTACGTTCCCCATTAAATCCACAATCGTTGGTTCGGATGCTTTTAATTTTCTTCTTCTGAGCCAAGATTTTTTGTTTTATTTCTTATGATACACACTTAATAACAATTACTTCACTTAATATAGCTGTTTTATTCTATATCAGCCTGTTATTTTATTTTCTTTTATTTCCAAATTTATTGCAGTATATAGTAGGGATGGGCAAAACGGTTATTTTCTATTAGCAGTTGGACCTGTTAACGTTATTTAATAATAACCGTTGAACATAACAGGTACAGTTATTTATATGTTATTTTGAACTAGATGTCGATCGATAGTATGCTACGTTCGCAAAGCTGTGAACCAAAGCGAGCACACTAGTATAAATAACGTGTTAAGTGTTAAGTAATATGTTATGAAGTAAAGTCCGCTCTATACAGCATAGCATACCCATGAATATTTAGCATTACCAACCTCATGTCCATTCATCCCGTTTAATTTAACAGTTGCCGATGAAAACCGATGTTTATTCATCAAAGCTAGTTGCAGTGGAAAAGAAACAGATACGAGTCCGAATTCTAGTTTATGCTAAAGCGTTATTTTGTACCTGCTTTTTTTTATATATCGATAACAGGTGGTTCCCGTTGCGGCTCGGCAACCGTTAAAAAATAACAGGAAGTTAAATAACGACCCATCACTAGTATATAGCTGCCTAACTTTGTCCCTTGTTGTTCCTGTTTGTGGTGATATATCCGAAACCACAATATTGCTTGATTTTTCATACTGTTCCAAGTGATTAAATCTGATCTCCAATGCTTTCACTCTTATGTGCAGTTCCTTATTCATCTTCACAAGTTCTTTATTCGTTTTCACTGGTTTCGCATAATGCTGAAGTTGCTCCTCAAAGTGGTCGGTCATGTACTACAAGTTTCTATCTGAATATCTGCTGAATCTCAATTGCATTTAGTTTGCTTATGTTCTCAACCATACTGCCCTCACTTTTTTTCACCTAGGCAACAAATTACTATATTTCCTTTAATTAG
This sequence comes from Tillus elongatus, assembly GCA_964006375.1. Lineage (NCBI taxonomy): Eukaryota > Metazoa > Arthropoda > Insecta > Coleoptera > Cleridae > Tillus > Tillus elongatus. Next base: position 102,003,658 of record OZ023263.1, on the reverse strand, counting down.
AACTTTAGCTTGCAAACCACCACTCCCGTGAACACTTGTAGCGGCCTATTACTTTTTTTACAAAATTTACAGATCTTTTTCATATATTTGTAACAGATAACCTTGCCAACACTGCACACTAACTAACCTTACTTACTTTTTTGAAATACCATTTTTCGGTGAAAATAATCCATATGTCCCACATTATATGAAAATGTAAAAGAAATACTAAATAACGAAATTAAATGTCATACTGAATCAAGTTGATAGTTCAAATGTCTCCAGAAACTAGTAATGCCACTGAACGTCATTTTGTTGTTCATAGACATGTTATTACATACATTTTGTACCTATTATGGACATCAGATGGATATCCTGTTCTATCTGCATATAGTATTCTGCCGTGAAATTTTTCTCTTGTTTTAGAAAGTCTAACAGAATTATTCTACCTTTGTATTAAATAACTTAAGAAAGAACCTTGCCAGTCGACTCTTGCATACGGAATATTTTGGGTTGTGGAGGACCAGAATACTTCTACTTTTAGGTTACTCTTTGGTCTGATGACCCAGGTTTCGTCCATAGTGACAAGTTTGAGAGATATTCTTCAAAATGGTGGCACATTTGCTTTGACATTGTGAAACTAGCGCGCTTCTTATCAGCGCTCAAACATTTTGGAATCCATTTTGCAGAAACCTTTCTCATTTCCGGATCGTAATGAACAATATGAAACAAAGATTCATCGGAAACGTACAATGTTTCTGCTATACGTTCTAGCCTAATTGGACGAATTTCTGGGTTTATTTCAGAGACAAAAACATTGTTTTCTTGAGTTTCGAAGGGGTGCTCATCTTTGACAATTCATCGTCCTGTTTTAAGTTCCACAGCCCAGTGTTTAATAGAATCATTTAAGAGACATTGACCACCAACGGTTTCTACCATATCAGCAAGGATTCATTTGCCCGATAACGCTCTCAAAAATAAACACTTATTAACTAACCAAAATTCTTTTTCATCAAAATCCGAATTTTTCTATTTTAGAAAATTCTCAGTTTTGTCACTACTTAACTTTTGGATGTCAATCTTTGACAACTTATTTGTAAAACACCATAGTTGTTACCATAGCAACTAAATTTCATTTTGCTCACTGGAAACTTGCTATGCTAACTAGTTATCAATTTATTCTCGTATTTATGTTACTTCCACATACGCCAAAACATATAAAACATGATTTGGAAAAGAATTTTTTTTTGTGACTGTCGGTTTGTCGGTCTTTCGGTGTGTATGTCTGTCTGTTTATAGGTACGATAACTTTAAAATGAATAGAGATATCGTCTTCAAATTCGACATACAGTTAGCACTTGATAAACGAACGGTTCGGATTGTGTTAGGGTAAAACCGATTCAGAGGGTAGTGGATAAATAATGGGTGATTTGGTTAAAATTGACATTTTTTCGTTACAACTCGTGTATTATAACGTTTCAGAAGTTTATGGGTACAAGAATACGAATATTTTTTTGGTGGTTAAGTCATGGGCCCTAAATTCATTTCGTGTGAATGTCTTTCTGAGAAGAGTTGATTTTCACTGCTATGTGGGGTCTATGATTCAATTTGCAGCACTTTCTATTTTGAACAGAATAAGATATTATGTGGCCGAAAATTAAATATAATGTTAGTATGTGTGTTTGTGTATGCGAGCTATGCATTTTCACCTAACACACTCATTTAAAATGGCTGCCATTTATGAAAAAGTGATGTGCTATTTCAACACAATCATAAGACTGATAAAGTTGTAGAGAGCAGATCAGGACTTGATTTACTGACAGTGCTCAAAAACATTAAATAGTTATTCAGCATTCGACAACATCAAATGCAATCAGAATATTTTGTTTATTATGTTATTTTAGTTGTGCTAATTATCATTCTTTAAACTAAAAGAGACTGTTGTGAAACTTAATCTTGTTTGTTGAACTCATTTTACAGGCTTTATAGCAACTTTTGAGGAAAACGTTATTTTATTTTAAAGTGTTTTAAAATGATTGTAATAACAGTTATGTAGGGCAATAAAACCAATAATCTCTATCTCTGTATGCACTAACGAATATAATGGCGTTCCATAAATGTCTATTGTGTGTCGGAAATTCCAGTTCTATGATATAAAATCGATTTAACTGTTACGTATTGAACAAGCAATAAAACCAGACTGTCGTAGATTTGAAATCCTAGTGCAATGTGAAAATAAAATTAATAAAATTTACAGAAGCGAAATTGTAATAACTGATGCTTGAAGTGGTGTTCCAAATATTAATTAAAGAGATAAACCTTCTATTGGTGAATTCTCGTAGAAAAAAATCACTATAGGGTAGATCCGACTTTTGAATTTTTAAAAATTTCATCAAATGAGCGCAAACTAGGACTCCTACTCCTAGAACCCATATTCGGGTCAGTGTCAATTGATTTATAATATATATATATATATATATATATATATATATATATATATATATATATATATATATATATATATATATATATATATATATATATATATATATATAGAGAGAGAGAGAGAGAGAGGGGGGGGGGGGAGGGGGAGGTATCACACCGATGGCTCAAAAAATTATCGGCCGATTTTGATGAAGTTTGGCAGCTATCTTCCTTTTGTAAATGGCTTGGATAAGTTGATTAGACAGGAAATCGGACCAGGCTTTCTTCGAACATTTTGAGTTTTCTTTCGAAACAAAATTTTATCTGCAAAAATATGAAAGCTATGGTAACCGAATTTAGTACGCAGCTTCATATGATAAAATGTGCATCACATACTAAAATGTAGATCCATACGATAAAAGCAAAAAAGTTATAGCATTTAAAGAAAAAAAAATTGGGTGCTACGGGTGATCAGAGAAACGCAGAAGACCAAAATATTGTATGTTAAACAAAGTGTACTCAATATTACAGACAAAGACTATCTTTTCTTGGCTCAAAGAGGTCAAGACGTAACAAATTACTTCTAAAATTTATAGTTTTTCTTCTGATAATGTCAAAGTGACTATTTAAAACGTCAAAATTGATGATTTTTACGTAAGGTTCTACGCATGGTGCATGAAAAATATTAAATTATATGTCTTTAACAAAGTCCTAGATTTCTGTTTTACGTGTTCCTTTCATAAGATATTTGCAAAGAATCCAGTTAAAGTAGAACATAAATTTGCAATGCCAGAGCATAAGTTTATATACGAGCTAATAACCCGTTCATTACAATGCAGCGGCCATTTGTTTCTATAGCAAAGTTCGCCTAAATGGCGCCTTTGCTGCTTATACTCAGAGATCACGCAGGTTCAAATCCAGGTGTGTAAACTTTATTTTATTTATTTTTCTTCATTTAATTTTTTCATCTTTTTTTAAACGTTATATGATCTGATTATGTAATTGCAATGAATCTTTCGAAAGTCTTTATAGAAAAATTCATCAATTAGATGATAACTCTTAAGACTCTTAATTCAAATTTTAATAGCACATTAGGTTGTTTTTGTTATTTAATACAACCACATAGACTTTCCCTATGGCTTCATAAGTGTTTGATTTCTTCTCTTCCGCTTGTTACGGCATCGTCAGGCAAAAGAAAATTTGCTTTTTGGACCCGCAAAAGAAGTCTTCACTCTATATTCAGATCAGATGGTATAAATTTATATTTATTTCATTAGCAAATTCTCATATACAAAATGTTCATGTAATAGCAAATTTTCCCACGAACATTTCAGCAAAATTCCTTGAAGTAAAAAATTTTAATTTTCTTGAAAGAAAATGGTTTTGAATTTTTGTGTGAAATAATATTTGTCTAAGTTTTAATTGGAACATTTTTTTTTTTAGGAAATTCGTGGAAGAATATGTTTCAATGAATTGTTAAGGAATTTTTTTGGATTTCTTTTGTCTTTTAAGTCTGGGCTATATATATATATATATATGTATGTATATATATATATACATATATATATATATATATATATATATATATATATATATATATATATATATATATATATATATATATATATATATATATATATATATATATATATATATATATATGTATATATATACATACATATATATATATATATATATATATATATATATATATATATATATATATATATATATATATATAGTTATACAGGATTTATAACACGGCATTTCTGTACTATACAAGGATAAAGGTTGCCTGCTGTGACTCCATGTATTTTTGCATCTTCATCCAGAATCTTCCCATCTTCACCTGGCTATACCGTACTGATGATGGCTAATAAGCTTGAAACACGTGTATGCGGCCGTCTCCTTGCAGCTTTGCTCTTAACCTTCTTCCTATATACATATACATATATATATATATATATATATATATATATATATATATATATATATATATATATATATATATATATATATATATTACAAAGCCTGAAGTCTTAGCTTCAACCGTCATTGTCCTTCATTTTACCAAAATGTTTCCAGAAAATTCATTTCAAATAGACCCTTTCTCTGATGCTTTGGCAGTAGTCTTAGCTATAGAGTTTATGGTTTAATGGTAAATAATTTTTGCGAATTTTCGTTAAAAAAAAATCCCAATATATCCGCTATTATACAAGATACGAAAAAAAATTATATACATTAATCATAGGATGTCTTGAGCTACATCTTAAAGCAATCTTTATACAATCACGGGTTGGTCCATAAGTCGTTGGTGATACAAACTTTATTTTTTTTTAATCGAACACCCCTTATGTTATTGTATTTTTGCATTTTCCATCGAAATATAATGCATGTTTGTAAGAAAAGAAATTCGGGACGCAGAAAGTGCGTTATGGTAGCCAATTTTAATTAAAAGCTTCATATTTGAATATCTCGATTTGCTATTGACCTATAAGGTTGACCAAGAAACAGTTTTTTCGGGAACACTTTAAGTTTACTTTCGGTAATTTTTGTACAGTTTCAAACAATAAAGTTATTTTAATGAAACATGACACATTTTTTCTACTATATTGGTGATACTGGTAACCAAATTTGATTCCTGCTTTCTTACAAAAAAAAAACACATATTTGCTGTTAAAAACACTTTAATGAAAATTCACTACCATAACGCACTTGCTGCGTCCAGACTTTTTTTATTTTTCAAATAATAAAGTTATTTTCATAAAAGATGATACATTATTTATACGAGGTATGGAGGTTATGGTGATAACCAAATCTGATGCCTACTTTCTTAAAAAAATACATATTTATTTATTTATTATATATATATATATATATATATATATATATATATATATATATATATATATATATATATATATATATATATATATATATATATATATATATATATATATATATACAGTGATTTAGAAAGATAACACAATTTAAGCTTTTAGCTACGTCGTTTCACTACAGATTCGGCTTCCATATTTGGTAACTATGACACCGCGGATCGATCTTGTTACCATTAAAACGATATGATAAAATAGATGGTTTAATTTGGTCACGATACCTGGCTTCTGCTCCCTCTGCTGGCATGCATCTTGATTATGTATTTTATTACCAACTTATCTCTTCACCGATAATATAGCCCGATGCTATGCCAAAATATGAGTATATTTCTATCTTCTGGTTTAGCTGTGCACTTCACCAATTTTTGTGCAATTGGCTGTGCAAATGATGATTTTATACTGTTCACAAACCTCGCGTCACCTGTATCGATCACCACTATTACTTATATTACCGCTTACACCTTGATTTTTGGTTTTAAACCAGATTTACCGCATTCATTACTTTCAGATAATTACAACAATTAACCTTTTAGGTTATCTGAACTGATATTATGAATTTTAATATGAATTATCGAACAAGAAGCAATCGTATCTTAAAAAACAAAGACCAGTTGTTTACACGAAGGTTTCTGGTTTTCAATTATCAACCCATGAATCCATTAATTTACATTCTATAGCCAATAACATTGCTGATTTACAAACATGATTCAAAAGAAAGCTATTTCCGAGGACATGAATCTTCATTTATTATGAACTCACTTGGAATTGGCTATTTTTATTTATTGTGGTGAGTTCAAATTTTTGATTTTTATAGTTTCTTACCCCTTATAGTGTATAATACATTTTAGAAGCCTTGCTGTCATTATACCTTTGACTGTTTCATACCTATCATTTAATAAATTTGTTTCTCATCCATTCACATCTACTTTTTTATTAAGCTAAATACAATTATTACTTAAATTACGATCAAACAACTTGTTTTACTGAACACTTTTGAACCATCTAAGCTACACCTTGTTCTGCAATCATTTTATAATCAAACTGTATAGTTTTGTATTAAGTTATTGTCACTTTAGGTTTAATAATAGATTGCCTCAACCGTATATGTGTCGATTTCATTTTCACTAGTGATTGTCTCTGTGTCTTGCTAAATTTTTTACGTCAAAAATAAATATCTTTTTACAGTTCTTGTGCTTCTGCGGTGGAAGTTATGCAGATATCATTTATGTCCATTTTTTGGAATATACTGTTTTTTAACTACTGCGCGGTTTATGGATGGCACAGCTCTGCGAAATATAATTTGTTGATTCTGGAGCAAATACATCAAATTCGTCTTCTTCCAAGATTTCGTTTTCTTCAAACACTCCATTCTTGCTGCTCTCTCTTTCCACGATATCGTCATCGTCACCTTTGTCAATTTCGTCTATAGATACTTGAATATAAAATCACTCTTAAAGGACAATGTAGCGTGATATACGACTATTGGTCTAGTATTTTTGGGCTATAATTGTTGCAATAAAGTTACCGTTCACCAGACTACTTCTCAACAGAAATACGGAAGGTATGGAGAATTTCGACAACCTGTATATTTTAGCATCTGTGTAAACTTAAATTTATATGTAGAGACCAGAGCCAGAGAAGAGACTTTACAGATGTTGGTTTTCTTTCTAACCGGTTTCGCTGTTTGAGAGTATCATCAGGCTAGAGACAATTGTTATTTATTTATATGTATTCCTGACAACTATAAATAAAAACTCGTTGCTATGATATGGTGAAAAAGCAAATATAAAAAATCTCTGGACGTAGCAAGTGCGTTATGGTAGTGAATTTTCATAAAAATGTTTTTTATAACAAATATATCTTTTTTTTTAAGAAAAGCAGGCATCAAATTTGGATATCAGTATAACTTCTATAGTGGGAACAATGTACCACATTTTATCAAAATAACTTTGTTGTTGGAAAAAAGGCAAATACTTTTCGAAAACTAACTTAAAATATCCCCGAAAAACTGGCCCGATTTTCCTGGCCAACGAACTTCTTCAAGCTATTTAGGCACCTACCAAGATATAATTATTTACAAAAAGCTTTTCGACAAAACTTACAAAAAAATTGTAAACTTTTTTGCGAAAATCCAAAAACATTTTTTTACAATAACTTAGGAAACATTACTAATTACCAAAATTTTACAAAAATTTCATAAACAATGATTTCTACATAAACAAATAAAGTTCGCTACCATAACGCACTTGCTGCGTCCAGAATTTTTTTCTTACAAACATGCATTATATTTCGATGGAAAATGCAAAAATGCAATAACATAAGGCGTGTTTGATTAAAAAATAATAATAATTTGTATCACCAACGACTTATGGGCCAGCCTGTGATTGTAGAAATATTTTTTTAAGATGTAGCTCAAGATACCCTATAACTAATATATACAAATTTTTTTCATATCTTGTATAATAACGGATATATTGAACTTTATTGATTATTTACGAAAATTCGACAAAAATTGTACACCATTAAACGATAAACTCTATAGCTAAGGTTACTGCCAAGCATCAGAGAAAGGGTTATTTGAAATGAATTTTCTGGAAATATTTTAGTAAAATGAAGGACAATGACGGTTGAAACTAAGACTTCAGGGTTTGTAAAACATCTTTCTTGGGACATTTTATTTCCATAGCCCGTATTAGATTCAAGTTCTTTGCCTAAATGTTGCCAATTTTGACATTTTAAATCGCAACTTTGACGTTTTGAGGAAAACCCCAATTTATTTTTCTTTAATTGCCTATAACTTTTTTGTCTTTTGAGCTACATGGCTAAATTTAGGTGGGTAACTTACCTATAAGAACATAAACCCGTGTAGCAAATTTGGTTGCCCTTGCTTTGTTAATTCCGGAGATATAATTCTTTTTCGAAAGAAAACACAAAATTTTCCGGGAAAATTTTCCTGGATAACGAACTTATTTAAGCCATTTGCAAAAGGAATTTATTCACCAAATTTAATCAAAATCGGCCCATTATTTTTTGAGTTATCGGTGTGATACATATATATATATATATATATATATATATATATATATATATATATATATATATATATATATATATATATATATATATATATATATATATATATATAATATAAAAATTGAAACTGACTCCGGATATGTGTTCTGGGGGGCCTAATTAGCGCTCATATGAAGAAATTTTTTCAAAATTTAAAAGTCAGGATCTCCTCATTAGTGAATTTTTAAGAAAATTCACTAAAAATGACAGACAACGTCTTTAAAATGTCCATATGATGTGTGTCAATATGAAATAAAAAAGTATAATCAATTTATAACAGTAATAACCATAACAACAATTGTAATAATAAAATAACTAATTAACAATAACCGTAATACAGCAAGTAAAAAGTATTGTGTTTGATAGATTTACTTAGAAAGAAGAGTTTATAACAGAAGGAAATCCATCAAATCAGTTTGCTGATTCAAAGCAAGGTAGTTGTCGTATCGTATGTGCCTTTTTACTTCCAAAGATCAGAAAAATCAAATTTGTGCTTGTCATTATCCTATTATTATATCTTATTTTGTGTATCGTGTATATTTGTTTGTATATATATATATATATATATATATATATATATATATATATATATATATATATATATATATATATATATATATGTATATATATATATATATATATATATATATATATATATATATATATATATATATATATATATATAATTGCATTAATAGATTTTACTACGTTTTATACAAAATTACTTATAAAAAATAAAATAAATACCTGAATGTATGTAATCCATTAATGTTGTCACAGCTACATTCAGAGTCAGGGGGTAAATTACAGACAGTTGTCCAACAGAAGCTGAAATTTCAAATAACTAACTATATGCATTTTCCAGTGAAGGGATGATGACATTATTTAAAGTTACCTGATAAGGCATAGAAATTTTGTATTGCACCTATAACGGACAATTAAAGTGAATAATGAACTGCATAAATACAGAGGTAAAAAGGTACAATGAATCCCAAGATAAAAGGTTATAAACAAATATAAAACAAGTCAGTGAAAGAATAAGTTTAATAAACTGTTTTCAACAAAGTGCAAACTCATGAACTTCAAGGTGATTTGTTTACTTATAAGTTTGATGAAAATTTGTTAGTATGTATAGGGAGATAAGAAAATTTATGTAGGAACCAATAAATTAGTAATTAAGGAAATAATTTGTCAATAATAAGGATATGTAAGGTTTGAAATTTGATAAAAATTCTATAAGTTAGAAATTTAAACGTACAAACATATTTTGACTACCCTGACTTTAAATCCAGTTATTTAATTAATGTGACGAAAAGGAAGTAGCTTTCTCTTGACTCATTTTGTAAAAATCTGTTATGTCATTGGACACATCTGAAAATAGAAACTTTAATTGGTTAGAAAGCAATTTTAAACACTAATTAGCAAATTTGATTGGTGATATATAAAACAAAAGAAATGTATGATATATCCGGGAGGATTAAGAACGGGACTGTTAAAAAGAACCTAAACCAAGCAAGAAGTTAGCACCGTGCAGATTAGTAAAAAACGTTAAAAAAGCCAGAAAAACGCCAGAAGAAAAGTAAAAGTGGTATGGAAGTTGTATATTTACCAAAGTATAACTGTTCAAGAACTTTAAGCAAGGCTATTAGTACGTATAGCGAGAAAACAGTCAATAGTGGAAAATCCCAACAGACGCTGCAGTTTGAAATCCAGGTATTTCATTAAATAATATCAAAATAGCATTATATTACCAGCCCATGAGTGCAAGCAACCATTATTAGTATATTAATATGTCAAATTGAAATGTAAATAACATTTACGAAGAATTTGGCCAAATTAGAGTAATAAAATTCGAGTTCACATAAGAAGGTCAAAGAGATACCAAAAGAGGGCGCTACGCGGGAGTTTTAAGTAAGCTGATAAAATTCATAGCAACCATTTTAAGATCTAATCCCTTTGGTTACCAAAGCTAGCAAAGCGAGGTTCTCATGGTAACAGATTCACATGTTAAAAATAATTGCATTTGTCAAACAAAATAGAGTCAAGTTTAAACGTCACATTTAAATAATAGTAAGCAAATTTGTAATAATCATAAAAAGCTGTCAGATTTAATTAATAAGAAATATAACGGGTCCCAAATAAGGTCAATAATTTTAAAGTAAATAAATTTTTATTGAAAAGTTCATAAAAAAGTCAATAATTCAAAATAAATGTTTTTTAAAAGTTTTGACAGTAAATTTCTCTTTTATCACCACTGTAATATATCCATTGACTAAGAAAGCATTAAGTAAAATAAAATAGGTTCAACAGCAGCACCATAGATGCTGCAAGTGTAAGAATTTTCATCTATAGGAATCCAACTATAAAATATTCCCTGTAGAGAAGGAGAGACTCAACAAGGTAGCTGGGGTAAATAAAGAAATAAATAAAAAACGAACAGGTAAATATTTATTTTATCAGAATATCTCTGAATTATATACATATATTTAAAATTTATACAACAAATAATATCATAAAAGAAATTCCATAGACTAAGAGCTATAACAAGAATATAATTTGACATTTAAAAGAAATATTAGTTTTTCTGTAAAGATATATGTAGCCAGTGTCCTAAAATAAATATACATTCTTGGTAAACTAATATTACATTCATTTTGAGCAAAACAAAAGGCGCCCAACTTAATTAAATACAAAAACAGTCACTTATTTACAAATTAAATACTAAAATAAATAAACATTTATTAAACATACACATTTATTCACTATAAAACACATAAATAATTACATACACACCTTAAATTATACAATATAAAACACCTATATATACGTAATTAAACACAATATAATTACATACACCACGCTACTCTATATATATATTTATATAGTGTTAAATATTTGATGATTTTTTAAGGTTTATACTTTAGATATGTATTTTGCTTTGCCTAACGCTTAGTAGAAACAATATTTCTGACAAGTTTTTATTGTATTTTCAGATTTCCCTGAAGACGGCTGTTTAACAGACGAAACGCATAGGGTAAAATAATAGTTATTATATAATTATATGTATTATAGCAGCTTTATTGATGTGTTTGTTAAAAGTACCGCTAGACTTTGTACTGGGCAATTGCGAAATATCTGTATAAGGTTTTAATATAATCCTTGCGTTTACCGCCAACACAAAGCAATATTCACAAATACTCAAACCCCCTGTTCATTCAACATATGATTATATTTCCAATAACATACAAATCATCTGCAACAAGCTGTGCTATTGTGATTTGGAAGCCACAAATAGCTTTCGACTCACAAAATGTTATAAAGGGTAATTCTCAACATTATGCGCCCCCGAATACTGGAAACACAAAAGGTGCACTTGCTCGTAAACGAATATAACGCTAATGAAAATTCATTCCTAGAACGAGTGAGTTTCTGACACTTGGCAGTCATAACCTACACTCAACAAGCTCTCAAGAGGCTACTTGAGACCTCAAAAGACACTATCTGTATGAGTACTGTTCACAATGTGACAGTACAGGGATTCGTTGCATATTAAATAGTTGCTTGTAATTGTAGATAAATGTTTTAAGATATAATTGTTATTCAGGATATGCGATTATAAGTTAATCCTTTAATAAAAAAAACTAAAACATGTTACAGTTACAGGCCCAGTTTGAACAATATAAACTCTAAGAATACATAAACAACCGTTTAGCAAACCGCTGATATGTTTGGAATACGCACTGCGTCATTTTGTTTAAAGGTTCATTGTAAACTATACAGTATGGTGCAAATAAAAAGAATACATTCATTATTTTCTACTTTGGTAGCTTTGGAAAAAAATTATGAAATAGGTTATTTTTACTTTTAAACGTCTGTTCCGCGAGATATATATTTTATTCGTGACGTGATCTGTGTGAGCATGATGACGTGATTAATTTTTCAATAGAAATCTGGATCACGCCGTACCTCTTTTCGAAAGTCTTTTACTTATACAGGCTGGTCACTTGAAATCGAAACAGGAGCGCTTTAGGGCACTTATCGTCATTTTGTTGAAAATCGCTCTAACATGTAAATATTGATTTAAAAACTCCTTAGGCTTATTTTCGGCATCGTAATAATAGCCTTTAGGTGGTGGCGCGATTCACCCCCAAAATCTCAAATTACAAGGGGTGTCAGGTAACACATCATTTTAGAGATGGTGTAAATCTCTTTTCAACGGTGACTTTTTAGTGAATTTTCTTAAAAAAAATTCACTAATGAGGAGATCCTGACTTTCGAATTTTGAAAAAATTTCTTCAAATGAGCGCTAATTAGGACCCCCGGAACCCAAATCCGAGTTTCAGACTTTATATATTTATATATATATATATATATATATATATATATATATATATATATATATATATATATATATATATATATATATATATATATATATATATATATATATATATATATATATATATATATATATATATATATATATATATATATATATATATATATATATATATATATATATATATATATATATATGTATTTATGTGTCACACCTATAACTTGAAAAATAATGGACCGATTTTGATAACATTTGGCACATACCTTCCTTTCGCAAGTCGCTTGGATAAGTTCGTTATCCAGGAAAATCCTCCGAGGTTTTCCCGGAAAATTTTGTGTTTCCTTTGGAAAAAAATCGAAAAAAATTTATATCTCCAAAATTAACAAAGTGAGGGCAACCAAATTTCATACGCGGGTTTATATCATTCGAGGAAAGTTACCTACCAAAATTTAGCTCCGTAGGTTAAAGGACAAAAAAGTTACAGGTATTCAAAGAAAAATAAATTTGGGTTCTCCTCAAAACGTCAAAATCGCGATTTTAAACGTCAAAATTGGTGACTACCTTCCTTTTGCAGGTGGCTTGAATATGTTCGTTATCTAGGAAAATCCGACGAGGTTTTCCCGGAAAATTTTGTGTTTTCTTTCAAAAAAAATTTATATCTCCAAAATTAACAAAGTAAGGGCAACCAAATTTTATACGCGGGTTTATATCATTATAGGCAAGTTACCTACCAAAATTTAGCTCTGTAGATCAAAAGACAAAAAAGTTATAGGCATTTAAACAAAAATAAATTGGGGTTTTTCACAAAACGTCAAAGTTGCGATTTAAACGTCAAAATTGGCAACATTTAGGAAAAGAACTTGAATCTACTACGGGTTATGGAAATAAAATGTCTCAAGAAGAATGTTTTACAAACCCTGAAGTCTTAGTTTCAACCGTCATTGTCCTTCATTTTAATAAAATGTTTCCAGAAAATTCATTTCAAATAGACCCTTTCTCTGATACGTGGCAGTAGTCTTAGCTATAGAGTTTATCGTTAATAGTATATAATTTTTGTAGAATTTTCGTAAAAAAATCAATAAAGCTCAATATATCTGTTATTATACCAGATATGAAAAAAAATTGTATATATTAATTATAGGGTGTCTTGAGCTACATCTTAAAAAATTATTTCTACAATCACAGGGTGGCCCATAAGTCGTTGGTGATACAAATTTTCTTTTTTTTTAATCAAACACGCCTTATGTTATTGCATTTTTGCATTTTCCATCGAAATATAATGCATGTTTGTAAGAACAAAAATTCTGGATGCAGCAAGTGCGTTATGGTAGGGAATTTTGATCAAATGCTTCATATTTGAACAGCTCAATTTGCTATTAATCTATAAGGTTGACCAAGAAACAAGTTTTTTCGGGAACACTTTAAGTATACTTTTGGAAATTTTTGTACATTATCACACAATAAAGTTATTTTTATGAAACATGGCACATTGTTTTTACTATATAGGTTATACTGGTAACCAAAACTGATGCCTGCTTTCTTAAAAAAACACACATTATTGCTATTAAAAAATAGTTTTATGAAAATTCACTACCATAACGCACTTGCTGCGTCCCGAGATTTTTTTAATTTGCGGTGCATCCTAAGAAATTGACTTCTAAGGGTGAGTTATTTATTTATCCAAAACTTATATGTCGGTTTATCAAATTGTGTTCAAAATTTCGATCACCAGCCGTCATAGAATAATATAAGTATAGTTCAAAACCTTGGCTCATATTCTGTCACATTTCTGGAGTGATTTGGTGGCATTCGTTCATGATACGCTGCCGTAAATCTTGTAAGGAACCGGGCTGAGTAGGATACATTTCACTTTTATTGTGATTCCACAAAAATAAATCTAGATGTGATAAATCTAGCGATTGTGCGGGCCATTATATAAAACATCTTCTCCCAACTCACGGAATAGGAAATCTGTGGTTAAGATCTTGTTAAACAGGCAAAGCGTATTGTTAAGCAGCGTACTGTTAAATAGGCAGATTACCAGGTGAGAAAAAAGGACTAACAATATGCTCACCAAAAATTTCAGGCAGAGATTGAGTTTTTTCTGGGGTCGTGTATAAAGAGCGTGAAATAATCTGGTATTTGAGTCAGCCCTATAGCGACAATTATGACAATTCACAGTACTGTTTAGGAAAAACGAACACTTATGCGAGAAGCAAGTATCAAAAAAAATGCGGATCATGCACCACTCGTTGACTCGTCACTTCACAAAAGGCCAGACGGCGGTTAAAGTCATCCTCAGTTAGTTCGTGTCCAAGATGGATATTGTATGGCTGGAATTTATGACGCTTCAAAATGTTTTGAATGGTAGTTCGCCTCAAACCAGATTACTTGCCAGTTGCCTCGTTCTCGTCCTGAGATTCAAAGCAACATGACCAAGAACAGTCACTTCTCCCGCTTCATTTCTTTCATTGCTTCGCTTTTTATTACAGCATACATTCTATTAAAATGCTTTTCTAAGTGTTGTTAATTAAATAATTATGCTGTTCTATTACCACATTGATTATTTGCATAAAAAAAGTGAAATCATTTCCACCCTCTGTGCAATCTAGTAAACCATTTTGTTAAAGCGTATTGTTACTAGGCAAATAAAATGAAAATCACTCGTACGCTAAGATTTCTTGGCAAATAAAGAAACCGGACAGCACAATTTAATCATTATCAGTACTGTCGATTTTTCCTACGTGATAATCAGATAAAACAATTAACAAAAACTCTGGGCGCAGTAAGTGCGTTATGGAAGTGAATTTTCATAAAAATGTTTTTAATTACAAATATATCGCTCTAATACGAGCAGGCATCAATTTGGTTACCGGTATAACCCATATAGTAGGAACAATGTATCATATTTTATCAAAATAATTCATTGAAAATGTACAAAAATTTTCCGAAAATAAACTAAATGTTTCTGAGAAAACTGGTCTCCTAGCCAATGAACCTTAGGTTAATAGCAAATTGAGTTATTGAAATTTGAAACATTTAATGAAAATTCGCAACCAAAACGCCCTTGCTGCGTTCATACAAAAAATTTCCGAAAATAAAGTTAAATGTTGGTTTCCTAACGAATAAAACTTACGTTAACAGCAAATTGAGTTATTGAAATTTGAAGGATTTAATGAAAATTTGCTACCAAAACGCACTTCCTGTGTCCAGATTTTTTCTTACAAACATGCATCATATTTCGATAAAAAATGCTAAAATGCAGTAACGAATTTGTTCTACGAGAATTAGCTAAAAATTATAAACCGTTAAACCATAAACTTCACTAAACCTACAGCGAAAGCATCAACTTAACTAAACCGACAGCCAAAGCATCAGATAAAGGGTCTATTTGAAATGAATTTTCTGTAAACGTTTTAGTAAAATGAATGGCAATGGCGGTTGAGTCTGAAACTTAAGGGTTCGGAGAATCTCTTCTTGCAACATTTTCTTTTCAAAATCCGTATTTGTTTCACGTTTTTTGCCTAAACATTGCCAGTTTAGACGTTTTAAATTGCGAGTTTGACGTTTTAAATTGCGAGTTTGACGTTTTGAGGAAAACTCCAAAATTTGTTGCTTTAGCTGCCCGTACCTTCTTGTCCTTCAACTTAGAGACCTAAATTTTGGTACATGGCTCACTCTTTATAATACAAATACGCGTATCAAATTTTGTTGCCCTCACTTTGTTATTTCCGGAAATATGAATTTTTTTAGAAAGAAAACACAAAATTTTCGGGAAAACCTGGTCCGATTTTCCTGGATAACGAACGTATTCAAGCCACTTGCAAAAGGAAGAAGGTACTCACCAAATTTTATCAAGATCGGTTTATTATTTTTTGAGTTATCGGTACGATATATATATATATATATATATATATATATATATATATATATATATATATATATATATATATATATATATATATATATATATAAACACGGATCTCCCCATTAGTGGATTTTTTTAAGGAAATTCTCTAAAAAAGAAAATTTGAATCACCAACGACCTATGGGCCACTCTGTAATTGTAGAAAGATTTTTTAAGATGTAGCTCAAGACACCCTACAATTAATGTATACAATTTTTTTCGTATCTTGCATAATGACGGATATAATGAGCTTTAAATTTTTTTTTAGAAAATTCGACAAAAATGATATACCATTAACCGATAAACTCTATAGCCAACACTACTGCCAAAGCATCAAAGAAAGGGTATATTTGAAATGAATTATCTGGGAACATTTTAGTAAAATGAAGGACAATGACGATTGAAACTAAGAGTTAAGGCTTTGTAAAACATTATTCTTGCGACATTTTCCTTCCATAGCTCATATTAGTTTCAGGTTCATTGCCCAAATATTACCAATTTTGACATTAAAATCGCGACTTTTGACGTTTGGAGGAAAACCGAAATTTATTTTTCTTTAAATGCCTGTAACTTTTTTTGTCCTCTAACCTACAGAGCTAAATTTTGGTAGGTAACTTACCTATAATGATATAAACCAGCGTACCAAATTTGGTTTCCCTTACTTTGTTAATTCCGGAGATATAAATTTTTTTCGAAAGAAAACACCAAATTTTCCTGGAAAACCTCGGCGGATTTTCCTGGATAACGAACTTATTCAAGCCACTTGCGAAGGGAAGGTATTCACCAATTTTTATCAAAATTGGTCCATTGTTTTTTAGTTATAGGTGTAACACACACACACACACATACACACACACACACACACACACACACACACACACACACACACACACACACACACACACACACACACACACACACACACATATATATATATATATATATATATATATATATATATATATATATATATATATATATATATATATATATATATATAAACATATAAAGTTTGAAACCGACCCCGGATTTGGGTTCCAGGGGTCCTAAATAGCGCTCATTTGAAGACATTTTTTCAAAATTCAAAAGTCGGGATCTCCTTAATAGTGAATTTTTTTTTAAGAAACTTCGCTAAAAGCGACGATATTTGCATCAAATTAAAGAGAACCCTTTCTTATCTTTGGGAGTCAAATTTTAGAACCCACTACTTCTAATTTAAAAAAAGCCTGGACGCAGCAAGTGCGTTATGGTAGTGAATTTTCATAGAAATGATCTGCCACAAAATATTTTTTTTCTTGTAACATATAAATCTATGTTTTAGTATATGGTTTTTTTTATATCGTAAACCTATCTACCAAATTTGGTTATCATAGCTTTTTTATTTTTTGAGATAAAAATGTTTTTCGGATGAAAACTCAAAATTTTCCCCGAAAACCTCGTCCGATTTTTCTGACTAACAAACTTGTCCAAGCCATTTACAAAAGGAAGGTACGTGCCAAATTTTATCAAAATCGGCCCATTATTTTTTGAGTTATCGGTGTGATATATATATATATATATATATATATATATATATATATATATATATATATATATATATATATATATATATATATATATATATATATATATATATATATATATAAGCTGAAACTGACCCCGGATATGGGTTCTAGGGGTCCTAGTTCGCGCTCATTTGCAAAAAAAAAAATTCAAAATTGAAAAGTCGAGATCTCCCCATTAGTGAATTTTTTCTACGAAAATTCACTAAAATGAGAAACCGTTAAAAATAATTTACACCAGGTCCAAATTAATTATCTGCTACTTGACTCCGTTTGTCATTTAAGACGTCACTTGAGCTTTTAGGGATGGATCGCACTACCGGTTAAGTCTTCCTCCTTGAAAGAAAAATTTAATTGTCCAAGCAATTTACAACAAAATCCCGCGCTTGTTTTGTTTTTAAATGGTCAGCCTGTCTATCCAACCGTATTAGTAAGTTTGAGGAATTGCATCTTAATAGTGTCAAAACAATATTTTGAAATTGAAACAAAAGACGACAATATGTAAACTATCGTTCATACCTAGCTTCTTAATTTCGCCCTATCTATAACATCTAATAAAAATTGTTATTCAATTGATCCTTATCACCCTATTTAGCTACTTCAAAAAACGTTATCTAAATAGTTTTTTTTAACAATACAACTGGTAAAACCACAAAGAATTTTTTTTAGAAGCAGCCAATCATGTCGTTTCTAATTCCGGATGGCACAAGAATTTTTTGGAATATTAAATCATCTATTGTTTTATGATGTTGATGTAGCTGTAGATAGTTGAAAAGCTTCTATACGCCAGGTTTTCACATGTATCACTAGATCTAAAATGCTACGAAATGCTAGGTACGTAGGTAATCTTAAACTCGGCTCCCATACTATACCTTCAACATTGAGGAAAAGCGGTATATTTTTAGTGAATTTTCTTAAAAAAAATTCACTAATGAGGAGATCTCGACTTTTGAATTTTGAAAAAATTTCTTCAAATGAGCGCTATTTAGGACCCCTGGAACCCAAATCCGAGGTCGGTTTCAGACTTTATATGTTTATATATATATATATATATATATATATATATATATATATATATATATATATATATATATATATATATATATATATATATATATATATATATATATATGTTTATATATTTATGTGTCACACCTATAACTAAAAAAATAATGGACCGATTTTGATAAAATTTGGTGAGTACCTTCCTTTCGCGAGTGGCTTGGATAAGTTCGTTATCCAGGAAAATCGGCCGAGGTTTTCCCGAAAAATTTTGTGTTTTTTTTTTCGAAAAAAATCGAAAAAAATTTATATCTCTGGAATTAACAAAGTAAGGGCAACGAAATTTGGTACACGGGTTTATATCGTTATATGTAAGCTACCTACCAAATTTAGCGCCGTCGGTTAAAGGACAAAAAAGTTACAGGCATTTAAAGAAAAATAAATTTGGGTTTTCCTCAAAACGTCAAAGGCGCGATTTTAAACGTCAAAATTGTTAATATTTAGGCAATGAACCTGAAATTAATATGATCTATGGAAGGAAAATGTCTCAAAAATAATGTTTTACAAAGCCTGAGCTCTTAGTTTCAATCGTCATTGTCCTTCATTTTACTAAAATATTCCCAGAAAATTCATTTCAAATAGACTCTTTCTCTGATACTTTAGCGGTATTGTTGGCTATAGAGTTTATCGTTTAATGGTATATCATTTTTGTCGAATTATCTTAAAAAATCATTAAAGCGCAATATTTCCGTTATTATTCAAGTTACGAAAAAAAGTTGTATACATTAATTGTAGGGTGTCTTAAGCTACATCTTAAAAAATATTTCCACAATTACAGGCTGGCCCATAAGTCGTTGGTGATTCAAATTTTCTTTTTTTTAGTGAATTTTTTTAATCGAACACGCCCTATGTTATTGCATTTTTGTATTTTCCATCGAAATATAATACATCTTTGTAAGAAAAGAAATTCGGGACGGAGCAAGTGCGTTATGGTAGCGAATTTTCATTAAATGCTTCAAATTGTGAATCAATTTGCTATTAGCCTATAAGGTTGACCAGAAAACCAGTTTTTTCGGGAAAAATTTAAGTTTACTTTCGGAAATTTTTGTACATTTTCAAACAATAAAGTTATTTTGATGAAATATGGTACATTGTTTCTAATATATAAATTATACTGGTAACCAAATTTGGTGCCTGCTTTCTTAAAAAAACATGTTTGCTATTAGAAACATTTTTATGAAAATTCACTACCATAACGCGCTTGCTGCGTCCAGAGTTTTTTACATATCTAGTGCAATAAATCTCGAATAAAATATGATTTATATTGTGCTTTTGCTGGCTGACTTTTTCAACGGTTTGATCCTCTATGCTCGTTTTTTCAAGAAAACGTTTCTGCACAGGAACGCTGTAGAACTTCATTTTATGGGAAGTGTCTTTGACACGACGGCCTTGAACACAACAATTATTTCTAGGTTCTCTTCGCCACCTTACACATGGTCTATATATAGTCCATAGGAATGTTCTAAAATGCTTTGTTCTTGTGTGTACTAAGAAATTGATTCATTTTTTCTACTATAGGCTCTTTTTGAGATAAGTGCTGAAAAACGTCAATTTCAGACGTTATCATTAAACGATTTTATCATCAAACGATTTTATTTGGCCACACAGCAATCACATCTTGTAATCTAATTTTAACTCATCTACACTTACAATACAATCTTATGATATAACTTGTTTTAACTCAAAATGGCTCCCGCTTCATATAGGAATCAAATGAGGGGGCTTCACAACAAACATACAGTAGACTAGGTGATAATGATGTGGCAGCCGTCGCAAGATAGCAGAATATAGTTTATTTACAACTCTCTTGATATGAGTACCAAAAGAAGGGGGTTCACAGGTATAACACAAACAGCTAAGTTGAGCTTTCATATTTAATATGGCGGCCAACATGACAACCCCCTTGATGTGGGTATCAAAATCAGGGTCTTCACGAGTATAATACAAAAGGCTAGGTTGAGCTTTCATAAATTCAATATGGCGGCAAAAGGACGATGGCGGAATATATTTTTCTTCACAACTCCATTAATATGCGTATCAAAAGAGGGATCTTCACGAGAATAATACAATTGCTGACAAACAATTTCTGGATTTTTGTGGCCGAGGTTTCTCGATCGCTAGTTTGGGTAGTATATTTTATGCGTGTTATTTGTATTGTTTGATATATCTTTGAATTATGATTTATACCTGTAGTATGTATCAATTTACGCAGGGCAGGTAACTACTCTGTCTTTGTCGGGCATTGCACTTTCACCACTTAAGTCATTTCAATTTATGTCTTTTAGATTTTATTTTTAAGTTGGAAAAAACTCTAAATTTTGTAAACTAAATTGTTTAAAATTCTCAACAGAGGTTTACAAGTAGTAGTACGAAAATATATAGTGCAGGATCGGAAATAATAATTAAGACAAGTTGACGCGAATAATAAAGCAGTATCGCGCCACAACACAGTACTGCTTATTCATACACGGCGAAACTTAAAGACGGTTTGTACACCCGTTTTCCCTTCCCTCTTAGCCTTGCCGTCACGTCAACATATTACAGGAAGAGCAGAAGGGTAAGTACTGCTCTATTGTGACATATTAACCTAGCATTTTACTTTTCCAAAAATTGGATACAGTCCCCTTAGTTCGTATACAAAACGATTATATGTTTCTTCATTGCCTTACTTAAACCCTGATATTTCCACCATATGCTACATTTTTAGTCTAAAACTTTGATTGGGGCCGTTCATCAAGGTACAAATAAAGTGTACTATTAAAATGTATTGAATACCCCACTAAGTATGTATCAGTCTACGCATGGTAGGTAAGTACTCTGTCTTTGTCAGACATTGGACTTTAACCACTTAAGTCATTTCAATTTATATCTTTTAGATTTTATTATTAAATCGAAAAAAACTTCAAATTTTGTGAACCAAATTACTTAAAATTCACAGCAGAGGCTTATTTCCACCATTTATAGCTACACGTAAAGTCTCATTTCAGGTAGGTACTCTAATACTAATAAAATATAGTGTATTGAAAAATATTTGTTTATATGTTTGGAGGAAAAATGTCCGTTGTAGCTGATTTAAGAACTTGTCCGCGGTCTTAACAAAATGAAGATACGTGCCAGGTTTCATTCAAATCTGTTAAGTATTTAAGTTATAGCTTATATATATATATATATATATATATATATATATATATATATATATATATATATATATATATATATATATATATATATATATATATATATATATATATATATATATATTGAAATAATATGTTTACTTACCCACGATTGGGTGTCAATTGAAATAGATAGGGGTTTAAAATAGGTTTCTTCAGGTTTCATCGAGGTTTTTATTGATGACGAATTGACCCTCAATTGGGTGTCAATTGACATAAAAAGGTTATCTGGTGTTTATATTATTTTTAGGTTTTATATCTTATATTTTATTATGTTGAAACAACTGTTTTAGATATTATTTGCAATACTTGATATGGTAGCTGGTTTAAATATAGGTTTATAGATGTATAGTGTTTTATGTGCTGTAAGTTTAGCTATTAAGTTTTGTGAAAAGTTGTTAAATTATTCTTGTAAAATAAATTTGTATAAAACTTACAATCTATTGCATCCACCGTCTTTTATTACTGCCTGGGACCTATATAATTCTATAGCATGGATGAAATTCACTCTTAAATCAGGGAGCGTATTAGGCTAGTGGGTTCAAGTCCTATCAATTTATTATAATTGCAAATATATCTATATAAAAATTTGAATAATATTGTTCTTTACTTTATGTTTGCAAATCTGTTATTCTTTTTAAAGTTTGAAGATGTTACCCCTTCTAATAATATTTGTTTCCCAAGATATATATATATATATATATATATATATATATATATATATATATATATATATATATATATATATATATATCAAAAATAAAGCAAGGAGCTCAATTTAATACAAAACTAGAATCTTTATTAAATTTAACTGAAACAAATGGCAAATGGCTAATACTATTGAATATTTATATTATTCCCTTTTAAATAATCTGATTAGTATTTATCTCATTAAGTTTATGACTTTAAGAAAGAACTTTCTGTTCTTAGGTCAAAGAAATTATTTGTTGTATATGGAACCGCTCCTATGCCATCTACAAAGATCCATATGGTAAAGTCTATAGTATAAGTTAGTTAACTTATACTATAGACTCTCACGTAGTCGATGGTGTCTCTTGGAAATGAGGTGCGTATTGATGTCTGCTGTAAACAGATGGCTGGACAAGCACTTTATAATTTAAAGGTGATTGCTTTCAAATATGTTGTGGCTTTTTGTCACAGTTTTAATGCCTCAAATTAGAATTTTCTAGTGCAGTACTTGGACTATATAAAAACGTAATTATTTGAATTGTTTAAACTCACTGTTTTGTTACCGGTGGTTTCTTCCCTTACGTGGTTTCGGCTGCTACAAACTGACCTATTAACCTGCTATTGATGTTGGTCGAACTTTTACCCCTTTTCCCACGCTATTTTACTTTTTATTTCTTGTTTTTCATTTTTCTCCTAAATTTTTTTGCTGCTTCCAACAAAATTTAAAAAAGCTCCCTTGTTTATTTTTCTTCCTGTGTCACCAGCGTAACTAATTAAAAACTGCTTTTGGCCTGCTTCAAAATCTTTTCATGATAACAATTTTTTATACAATACTAATCCTCTTCATTATTACCCGGGATACATAATTTTCATTGTTGTTGGTCCCTGACATTCCTTGGTTCCATCTGTTAACCTATACTATAATTGTATTGTCAGTTTGACATTTGTCGTAAATCAAAACAGCTGATATTATATCGAGGTTATGACATGACAAACCATATTGTGACATCCTAATATTCTTAAAACCAGCAAACAATATTCTTAAAGCTAGTAAACAATAACACCTTAAACTATCTAATAAATCTAGTCAGACATTTCATAATGTCCAACATATTTACATTCTCTTGGTTTGGAGTCTTTCACTACTTTATATGACTTCCTACAGTCTATTATGTCTTTAATATAACTTGCACTTGCTTAATACTCTTAAAACTAGCAACAATAACACCTTAAACTATTTAAACAATTTCTACAAACTAATTTAGGTGGCTTACCTTTTTTTAACCCATATGTATGTCATATTTTGGGAATTAATTTTGGTTTATATTTTTATATCAGGTCTTACGATATGCCTGTAAAATGGTTATTATTTTCACTGCCACATTGTACACACCAAAGAGTAAGTTCTTGTTTGTGTTAGGTTTTGTATGGGTTGTTTTAAGAGTGTGTTGTTGGCTTGCATGTCGATGTTTTTATTCTTACCTTCCCCTTATATAAACTATATCAATATATATATATATATATATATATATATATATATATATATATATATATATATATATATATATATATATATATATATATATAATTCAAACGTAGATGGGTGTGGGTTTTAGCGGCCCTAATTCGCGCTTATTTGAAGTCTCACTATCGTTACTATTAGTGAATTTTCATATTTGTAAACTGCTAGTTAGTAATAAGTTAATGACTGCTTCTGCATTTAACGCGGCTTTAATATTTCATAACAATAAGTAGACTCTATTTGTCACCCCAAATGTATGTCATGTTGTGCTTTAAAAGCGAAAAAATGTGGTGCAACATTATGGAATTTAACGGATTATAAACTTGATGCAGGAAACAGAGGAAGAATGAAAGAAAATAATATTCTGATTCCTAAAGTCCCCATTAACAAAAAGGCTTGTAATCCGTAAGCTGACGAGTTATTTCTTAGTGAAAAGAAACAGAGAAAGGACTTACTAAGCGCATTAAAAGTATATTCGTTGACTGAAATGTAACAGAGTACGTAATTTAACATATAATACTTTAAAACTCTTTTATGCGATGTAATTAAATTTTAATGTCAGGCGAGGAAGAATCTCATTTTTCTTTGTTTATTTTTTAGAGGTACAGTTACGTTTGTATGGCCTATTATGTTCTCAGTATTAATGATTAAGGATAGACGCCTGACTTTGTGGATGGAATCTGTATGTATATTAGGCAAACGCAACAAGATTCAGAGAACACATGCCTTACTTCCAATTCAATAAAGCAGAGGTATCTAGTGTTGTCCAACATACTATGATTGACTCTAGACATAAGTCAATAATAGTTATTGAAAGTAACCACCAATTATCCAAAGATAGATGTTTGGGTAGTTTGTTAACCCAGAAGGCCAATTCACAACATTGAATGAAATCAAATATGGGACCAGCTAATTCAATACTTTTGATAAAGCACGAAATATTCCATTGTCAAGAACAATTTGGAGAACTCAATTCATCATAAAATTGTTTTAAGACCCGACAATCGTTTCGCTAACAAAGTCGGCGTCATCAGAGGGATGAATAGACTAAAGCTGTTCATGACTCCCCCTGATGATGCTAACATTGCGAAACAATCGTCAGTTATATTACTGATACCTGTAATATATATATATATATATATATATATATATATATATATATATATATATATATATATATATATATATATATATAAACGAACATAAGATCGGGACGCAGCAAGTGCGTTATGGCATCGAATTTTTATTAAATGCTTTAAATTTGAATAACCCCATTTTCTATAAACCTAGAACGTCAACTTTTGGTGTATAGTAAGGCCTTTCACAAGGCAACATGTTTATGACTTACCATCATTCCCGATGAGGCTTTATATTAAGTTTGCGAACATAAATTTATCAGCTTTTATTACAACACTATTAGAGTTAGATGATTGTTACTATTAACAGGATAGGAGTTTGAAATGGCTCTCAAGAGAGCACGATACTAGTCGATGGTCATCAGTCTGATGAAAATCTCTCGACCATCGTTGCCTATGTTAAGACACATCCCCTGCGTGCCTTTTCAGTCAAGGTTTTGCAGCTGACCATTTTCTCGCTTCTCATTGGCTGATGCAATCTTGTATCCTGAGATTCAAGCGGATATGGATTATTACAGACTTTTAAGAATAACAACGATTTTTTGATTTCTAGGAATTATCAATAAAACGTCGTAGTTGAGGATATAGTGAAGTAAGAGAAACTGCATCTGTTGGCGGCCAGACGGCGTTTTATTTTAAACAGTTAGCGAGGGATTTGTTCTCCTTTTCTGTTTAGAGAAGCAAAAATAGCGTTATTTCCATTTCGATCTTTCACAAATGAATAAGTTCTTTGTATTAAATACGTTGTAGAGAAATCCATTTTTCTCACTTATTCATTTCTCAAAGAACTAAAATGTGTTTCTGATGTGATTCTCTATTTCACAATCAATAGTTTTTCGTATTTAATACGTTAGGAGTTAATTTCGTTTTACTGTCAGCTAGTAATATTCCTTTTAAAAATCTCTAACAAGAAGGCAGTGCGGTTTTTACCAAGTAGCGAATTTTTAAAACTCTGTATGAAGATATTTTGTTTGATCATTTCTAATTAAAAAAAGATAGTAGCCATTAAAAATTTTGAAACCGTTGGTAACATTATTAAGATGTAAACAGACTTAATAATTCGAGCATAACATAACAGGGAGACGAGGAGACCTATTTAAACATATTTTTTTTTTAATTTACCCACTGCTCTCTATTTTAAGAGGCGCAGGAGGTCCCTGGACATGACACCCTTGAGTATTTCTTTTGGCGTTTTATCAAGGACAAAGTGATGGCCATTACCCCTACAACTTTACATAAGATCAAAAACGGAATCCGCTTTGCCGCTCATTAGTGACACCTGAAATGTTGCAGTATGTACGGGATCCATATAAAAAAAGAGTGAAAAAGTTTTGGAACTTAAAGGGGAACATTTCGAACAATTGTTTACGCATAACAGACGATAAATGATTTGAAATTTAATTATTTTTTTTGTATTGTAACCTGCAACGGTTAAGTTTTTTGCAAAATTTTGGGGGAAAAAACACAAGAGGAAAAACACAACGGGAAAAAACGCAACGGGAAAAAACACTACGGGAAAAAAACAAAACGGGAAAAAACACAACGGGGAAAAACACAACGGGGAAAACACAACGGAAAAAAATACAACGGGAAAAAACACAACGGGGAAAAAACACAACGGGAAAAACACAACGGGAAAAAACACAACGGGAAAAAACACAGCGGGAAAAAGCAACGGGAAAAACACAACGGGAAAAACACAACAGGAAAAAACACAACGGGAAAAAACACAACGGGAAAAAACAACGGGGAGGTGATAGGGAGACGGTGGGATATATTTAAACATATTTTTGACATTTACCCCCTCCTCTCTCATAATTCCGCAACTAAAAGCGCAAATCAAAAATTTGTTTGCACACAAAGCTAGCTTTTACGAATTTTATAAAAAAACGAGTGCATCACCTCATTTAAAAACTAAAAGTTCCCCCCCCCCCTCTAAAAATGGAGAGGACGATGTCAAAAATATGTTTAAATATGTGCCGTCATCTCCCTAAGCATTTTCCAGATATCCCCTTGTAACACTTTATAAAACTCACACTGTATATAGGATCACTTCTAAACTTTTTAAAGATAAGGGGTAAAATTCATTGCACACGGTCCAGACTTTTCAGCACAATCTGTCAAAATATATAGAAAAACCAAATATATGGGCTGAACTCAGAACATCCGTCTTGCTGCAAATGAGGGAAAAATAAATATTAGACAATTTATTTGATTTATTTACTCAATTCATCGTAACCATATTTAAGATAATACTTTTAAATTGACATCTTTTGTCGTGAAATAGTAGAAATTCAAATCTTGCCTTAGTTAAACGCATTTTTCTCTAAAATAATCAGCACATAATAAATTAACAAAGCCGGAAGAGTTTTAAAATTATGGATAACTAGTATTATTATTTTTGCAGTTAGCTGACAGACGGAAGCAAATTCATTTCATTTAGGATGCTCTCACCCTTGATTAAACCCTTTCAGATATTTGATTCATTTCAGCTTATCATCGATTAGGCGCGTTAATACAGATCATTTACTTATTATGTCTAGTTTTGCATATCAAGCGGTTTATGAGGTAATGGTTTTGATGTATTTTGTTGGCAAAATTGTTAACCGTCATATCTTCTCAAGGGTATAATTTGGTACAAGGAAAAGATATGCGAAATCATCATATTTTAGATTTGTCAACAGGTAACTAACTGTTCTTTATCGCCTTTAGCCACAACGTCCTGTATATTAAACGTTTTAAACTACAAAATGTCCAGTAATATTTCATTAACATGTTTAAGAAGTACTGTGTCCTCAAGTTGACCGTATACATGTGTCAGGCGCAGCTCGAGCGTCTATTTTTGCATTCTTTTTTGACCTGATGTCGGTTTATTTCGAAAGTTTAAAAGACGTGGTAATGTAAGTAATTTTTACAGCTTTTTTAAGACAACCACTGTTGTTTAAATTTGAGGAAAACACATATTGAGCCTAATGATTAAAAATACTGGTTATAACATATTATTTACTTAAGGTGGAAGAAATGACCTCTTATGGGTTAAAAAATAAGCTTCCAGTATTGTACTCATCCATTTTCAGTGCCTATTTATTTTTATTCGAGTCCTTTGAGAACGTGTCGTAAAAGTATTGAGATTTCCAGCGTGGGCTACAGCAAAACCTTGAACTTCCTACTCCCGACTCTACTACAGCTGACTATATTTTTACTCCATCATTCTAAAGTGTCTCCTGCTACTACAATATCCTGGGGGAGGATTATTTGTATGAAAACATAAAAAGTTTTATATAACGACGGTTTTTGTAAGGAACAGAAGACATGATTTTCTACATTATTGATTTTGGTGAAATATTTCGAAACTATTTTATCAATCTCAAGGGTTCGACTACTTAAGTATTTATAGGAGGAATTTGTTTATCAAGGATTAAAAAATACAATACAAATGCAGGTTACTGTTAGAAATAACAAGCATATTTTCCTTCAATCATATTGGTCAAATAATTTATAACTATTTTGCAAATGTTGTTAAAAGAAAATTTAAAATCTAAAGTACTCTTAAGCCTTAATCTGCCTAATTAGAAAATTATACTGAAGAACTTTTATAAGGTTTCAGTGTGTCCAGCTCTATACTTTAGTGATCTTTGACTGTTTGTCAGAGGTATTATTTTCTAACAGTATAAATAACACAAGACCTCCTATTAACGGTGAGATCTCTTTCGGGTCTAGGGTTGAATACACTGAGAGCTTACACACGATCTCCAGTCAGATCTGTAGAGTAGGGAGATTAAAGCCCCGTAATCAAACTACAGTAAGTTAGCCCACCCTTATCCACCGCACCAAGGCAGATTGAGGCCTTCCTTTAATATTTCCTTAACATCTTAAAAATTCCTTCAGAACAGAAGCCGAAAAATGTGTTTTAATAAATCCAGTATTATCTATCTATCTATCTATCTATCTATCTATCTATCTATATATATATATATATATATATATATATATATATATATATATATATATATATATATGTGTGTGTGTGTGTGTGTATATATATATATATATATATATATATATATATATATATATATATATATATATATATATATATATATATAGGGGAAGCCGGGGCATACAGGACCAGTCAATGTAGGTTCCCGCCGTGTTTTCATCGCTAGAGGTTGGCACTTCCGAGTTCTATGCTTGACAGAAATATTATGCGTATCTCATAACGAATGTGTATGTTATGGTGATTTCAGCGAATTTAAGGTAGGTGTACAATTTTGGAAAATTGCAGTATGCTAATGAACTGCTCTTTTCATATGTGAAACATTATTCATTCAGCTGTATTTTCATATGGATAAGCTTTGAGAAGGTAAAAATGTGGTTATAATTAGTTTTGAAGTATGTATACACTCGGGGTAAATAGGACCAAGCGTTACGGGGCATGGGGGTCCTATATGCCCCTTGCCGTTATTAAACCAGAATATCTGTGGTTACTTATGCTTACATTTATTGTTTTAGATGAGGAACTATAAAAGGAAAAGACCGATGCCATTCTGGGGAGAAACCGAAGCTGCAGCTGCAGTTAATGCTGTTCAGAGCCGCATGAGTTTAAGGTCGGCTTCGATAAAGTATAATAATCCTAAAACTTGCCTAATAAGACGGTTGAAGTCAGTTAGATCAAATGCAGATATTGCTGTTATGGGTCCCTCTCCGGGTAGTTTCAAACCAGTTTTTACGATCCGAGATGAAAATTTGTTAGTGGAACATCTTTTGGATTTGAAAAAGAGGTTTTATGGACTAACACCACTTGACGTTCAGCGAATTGCTTTTGAAGTGGCAACCAACTTAGGAATTTCACATCCATTCAACAAGGGTAATAAATTAGCTGGACAAGATTGGTTAGCTGGATTCCTACAGAGACATCAAGAACTTTACGTTCGAAAACCTGAAGCTACAAGCTTAAGCAGGGTTTTAATAGAACGGCAGTAGATCAATTTTTCGATCTACTTGAAGAAGTTATGAAAAAATTCAATTTTACGGCAAATAATATCCATAATTTTGATGAAGCCGACATAAGTACAGTGCAAAAGCCTTGCAGGATTTTAGCAAAAAAAGGTCAGAAACAAATTGGTTGGATTGTTAGTGGAGAGAGGGGAGTGGTTGTACAGTCTCTGCTGCAGGAAATTATATACCACGTTTCTTTTTGTTTCCCAGGAAGAGAATGTCACCCCTATTGCTCAAAGGGACAAGTCCAGGTGCTGCAGGGTATGCCAATGAGTCCGGATGGATGGATTGTGAGCATTTCCTACTTTATTTGGACCATTTCATAAAGTACACCAAGCCTACTGAACAGAATCCCGTTCCACTAATTTTTGATGGTCACATCAGCCATAGACAATTGAATGGAGTCAATAAAGCTAGAGAGAATCATATCACACTTCTTACATTACCTCCTCATTGCAGCCATCGCATGCAGCGCCTTGATTTGTGTTCTTTTGGTCCCTTAAAGAAGCAGTATTCCCGTGCATGTGATTTTAAGATGAGCTCTCATCCCGGTGTTTCCATAACTTTGTATGAGACTGCTGAACTTCTTTGCAAGGCATTCCAGAAGGTGGCTACCGTTGAAAAGGGAATCAAGGTTTTGAGATAAGTGGGATTCATCCCTACAATCGAGATATATTTGATCAAACAGATTTCATGCCTTCAGAAGTTTTCAATAACACACTCGAACGTGAACCTGTTCATACACAAAATGCCATTCCTACTCGTCAACAGGAAATAGCAATCACTGTGGAAATTGATAGTTATCATATTGAACATCTGAAAGAAGATATTCACTGTTCCTCTTGCCCAAGTTGTTCTTTCGCAAATGTCTTACAGAGATGTTCTCCAAGACGATCAAAACTTGAAAAAAAGAAGACCAACACCAGAAGAAGAAAAGAATTCTCCAAAATTCTAACTAGCACACCTGTGAAAGAGGATTTGGAGAGGCAAGAACAAAGTAAGAAAGTAAAGATTATAGTATCACGCACGGAACTGAAAGCCATGAAAGAATAGACAAACGTCGAGAAAGGTAAATTATGGGTGAAGAAACAGAAACTTAAGAAGATGCCAGTTCAGAGAAGTGACAGTGACTCAGATCTCGAACCGCTGAAAACTGAACAAGCAAAACAGAAGACAAGAACTAAGAACAACACAGATGATCACAGCGGAAGTGATTCCGAATCATAAGAATGCCTATACTGTGGAGAAGTCTATGGTGACAGTAGAGAAAGGGAGTGGTGGATTAGATGTCAGGGATGTGGCAAATGGGCTCACGATGGATGTGCAGGCGTAGAGGAAAATGATGACGAATTTATATGCGGCCTGTGCTTAGAGTAAAGAGCGGTCCCTTTTGCCCCGAAGTATGGGGCATATAGGAACGGGAACACTATTTTCCATTTTGTTAAAAAAAAATTGAACAAATATTTATTTTTGTATTCCATGTTTCGATTAATAAAGGCAAATAAATGTTGTGTAACCATATGTATTTGTTTTACTTAAATGCCTATAATTAAAGAAAATATTTGGCTAAACATCTTAAAGGGTCCCTTTTGCTCCGGCCTCCCCTATATACATATTTGCAGGGTGGGGCGCCATATACGCGTCGGTCTTTCTAATGAAACCTGTTCTAATTTTAAAACTCTGCTTTTTCCTAGCGCATGCAAGGGCCTTAAGAGTATCTTCTGAAAATATTGTCGATGATACAGGGTGTTCACAAAAGAAGATACATATCAGTCATATTTTTTTAAATGGAACACGCAGTATATTATTCGGTTTTCGTAACCTAGAGATAAAATAATGGTAAGCTACAACAGGATTCGCTATACCTAAAACCTACCGTTTTTTGAGAAATACCGTAATTTTCGAAAATGCAAGCCTAAATGCAAAAAATATTGTTTTTAATACACCGAGCAACGTAAGAAAAATCTAACTAAAATCATCATTTAATGAGAGCATTGTTATATAGAATAGAAGGAATAAATTATGCAGGGTCTTCATTAACCTATTAGTGATATTTGACACATAATATTGCAAATAACTCCCTTATTTGAAATAGCACACCCTGTATTTAATAGTATATTCTTCTGCAAAACTTTATTACTTTTCAAATGATACTAGGGTTCCCTATACCTAACTCGGAGAGTTTTAGATATATTTGGAGTTGTCTGTTTTCAAAATAAATGTCGCCTTTCATCACCAAGTGAGCCTTGATTATAATGAGCGTTTAAATTTTAGGCTGAGTAAGTTCGCAGGTTATCGTGGAAACACACTAATCAACAACATTTTACTGCAATAGTTGGAAAAATTTACTTAGGTTATACATATGTCAAAATTTAATAACATGAACAAAAAAATGGCAATTTGACACATTACAGTAAATGTTCAAACTACGACCATCTTGTTCAATACATAAGCATATTCTTTTTTCAAATGATTCGTTGACTTTCAATAACATTTCAAAAGTTACTGTATGGAAAGCACTTCCTATTCTTAGTTCCATATCTTCTCGGTTAGTTGGAGGTGTTTTGTAAACACTACATTTTATGTACTCCCACAAGAAAAAATCCAAACATTTTAAGTTCAGTTTTTCTGGAAACATTTCGTTTTTCTTTCGGCAATTTTTTTATCTCCCTTAATGACAGAGCTATAACAACAAAATGTGATACGCAGCTTTACATTATAACACGACAACTACCTACCAAAATTAAGATCCATACATTTCAAGGACAAAAAGTTGTAAGCATTTAAAGAAAAAAAGTTGAGTAACACAGAGAAACGCAAAAGACCAAAGGATTGTGTACTTAAGAAAATATACTAAATATTACAAACAAAGACTAACTTTTTTGGCTCAGGAAGGTCAATATGTACGAGAAAACATTGAAGAATTTATAGTTTTTCTTCTGAAATGGTCAAAGTGGCGATTTAAAACGTCAAAACTGATGAGTTTTGACAAAGGTTCTGGGCTGATGCATGGAAAATATTAAATGAAATATCTAACAAAGTCTTATATTTCTGTTTCAAATGTAACTCTTTTTCGTAAATTCATATACGGACTTATAACCCGTTCGTTACAACAAATCTGTCATGTGCTCTCTTAACGGAGTCCATCAAAGCGCGGATATGATACTTAAACTCAGGGATGACGCGGATTCAGATCCTGAAAGTGTGAGAACTTTAAATATAGACGTAGAGACAATGTCTCTGGCTTCACAAACGTGAAGCCAAATAAATAGTATATACTTCTATATTTAGTATGGAACGGTTTCGCGAAGCCAGGGCAGCAACAATTAGTGATATGTAGGAACTTTCTTTTTTTAAACTGTTTCGTTTTGAATTTTTTAACGTTATATGATCAGATCATGTAATTGGAGTAATTTTTTTGTGATTTTTTTTTACGAATTTTTATGGAAAAAATTCATTAGGGAAATGAAAACTCTTAAGACTTTTAATTTAATTTTTAATAGCATATCAGGTGATTTTTATTGTTCTAACATGGTAGACCTTCCACATTTACTTAATACAATCGCAAATCCTTTATCTGTGGCTTGTTTTCTCGGTTTCGCTTTTTACGGCATCGTCAGGCAACAGAACATTTTGTTTGTGGAACCGCAGAACAAGTCTATGTCTGTATTTAGATCAGATTGTATAAATTGTATTTATTTCATTATCGAATTTTCATGTACAAAATGTTCTTGTAATATAATTTTTTTTACCGAATTTCCTTGAAAGAAAAGATTGTTTGTTATTGTCTTGAAAGAATATTTGTTTCGATTTTTTGTGTAAAATAATCTTTGGTGGAGTTTTGATGCAACGTTTTTGTAGCGAAATTCGTGAAAAATAATATTTTAATGAATTTGCGTGCAAAATAAAGTTGAATTAAATTTTTGTAAAAGATATATTATCGAATTTTTTACGTAAATTTTTTTTTACCAGTTTTTGTATAAATGCTATTTTTTCTTTAAATTTTCATAGAAAAACATTTTTTTTAATTTCTGTACACAATTTTGTTAAATTTACGTTGCAAACACTTTTTACAAAAGTTACTTTAATTTTTGTTTTTAAATCAGCAGCTTCCACATATATTGCAAAATACAAATTCATAGTCGGTAAAGGGAAAATACATAAATTGACAGATTGCGTATAGTTTAACGTTTAATCTCATTAATACCATTCTGATACGCCCAGCGTGGTTCCTTTGTTTCTCATCTTCTCGTAAAGAACGCAGTGGGCCTTTTTAATTCACTGTCGTGGCTTAAAGAATAACAAGATTGTGGTGTGTAAATCTTCTTGTATTGTCGGGATAAACCACTATTTTTGGGCTTTTAATGTTATCCTATTCATTTATGCATTGTACCTATTTCTAGAGTTTCTATTATTTATGTAGCCAACGTAATGTGTTGCGGAACTTATTTAGCAGCTACTAATGTTTATCGCTTCAGGGCGGTTAGATTTAATTTATTAATGTGGTTAATTTTCTACGACTACTTCCAATAGGATAAGCTCCAGCGCCCATAAACCGTTAGCTACTACTACAACCCGTTACACCATTTCCATCAAAGGATAGGCACACCCCAAAGCCCATACTATTCCATAACAACATTTATCTATGCACTTCTGTCCTGACATCTATTATCTTCCACATTCATACAGCTCTGCATACACCTCTGCATACACATCCTCATACACGCTCTCCTATTAGACAAACTTCTGACATTTTTTTTCTTTAATATAAATATAGCCCACAGCATCCCGTAAAGTTTTCCTGGGTCCTTCACGACATCTCCATAAATGCAACTTGTCAATATGTCATTATCCACTCGTTATATGAGCCCAAACCAGTTAATAACGCTGCTCGTATATTTATTTTTAATAAGACTTATCCTTATTACATTTGTTTACAACCCATTCGTTACTTACTTTGTCGCATCTTGTTTTACACATCACTCGCCTCATGTAGTCTATTCAAAAATATTCAGTTTTTTACGTGCTTTGCCTGACACACCTAACTTTCACACACATATAGCATAGTTGGGGAAGTACGCTGCTACATGCAGCGACTTTGGCTTCTTCAAATGCACAATCACTCTTAACCACAATGGTCTTAACTCCCAGCACTTTTTTACCCGCATTTATTGCTTTTATGCTTAAAATTATGTCTATGATTTAAAAGAGTTTGACCTAATAGTAAAACAAAAAAAATGGGTATCAAATGATAATTGGTTATAAATAATGCTTGGATAATGTTCGCAGCATATTTGAAGTCCTGATAATTGGAGATTTCAACAAATAAGATAGGTGGCAGTGTTAGAAGATGTTTGCGGTTTTTATTTATTTTGGACTTCTTAAAAATTGTGTTATGTACAAGCACAAGTTAGAGTTTATTTTGTATATAACGCTATATAACTTTTATATATCGTATAGTGCTGATATCAATACCACTAACCACTACAAACAATAAAAGTTTGTGGCTAATGGATCTAACGGTCCGAAGCCAAACCAAATAACAACAACAGCGCTGTATAACTAAGGTAGACAAATATACTATATACTATACTATTCTTTAGTAATTTAAACATAGTTTTCCCAAATATTTAAATTCCTTTACCACTCCTACCTCCTCTACCGGACAGCCAATTACCAAGCGACTACAATTACTTGTTCCACCCTCTTTATCGAACAACATAACTTAAGTATTTTCAGCGTTCGCGCATAGATCTATTTTATTTCCTACTGTCATCTGTCTCTTTAGCACCCGCTGCATTTCTCGTTCATATTCACCAAGTATGACGGCATTAGCGTACAGTAACACTTTTGCCTTTAGGGTAGTTCAGTTTTACCTCTTTTTGTGATTTATTTAAAGAAAATTTACATGAGGAGATCTCGACTTTTGAATTAAAAAAAAATTCTTCAAATGAGTGCGAACTAGACCCCCTAGAACCCATATCCACGGTCAGTTTGAATTTTTATATGTTTATATACACACACAGAGATATATATATATATATATATATATATATATATATATATATATATATATATATATATATATATATATAAATAAATAAATATATATATATATATATATATATATATATATATATATATATATATATATATATATATACTTGTCTGTGTGTGTGTATCACACCAATAACTAAAAACAGAATCGGGCGATTTCAATCGAATTCGGTGGGTACCTTCCCTTTACAGATGGCTTGGACGAGTTCGTTCGCCAGAAAAATCAGCCCAGTTTTTCCAGGGCAATTTTGTTTTTTCTCTCGAAAATTTTTCATATTTTTAGAAATAACAAAGTTAGGGCAACCAAATTCGGTACACTGGTTTATGTCACAAAAAGTCAACTACTACGTACCGAAATTTTGATCTATAGGTTAAAAGAAAAAAGTTATAGACATTTAAACAAAAAAATTTGGGTGCCATTGATGACCAGATAAACGCACAAAAGCAAAATATTTTGTGTAGGTAACCAAATATGTCGTATGTTACCCGCAAAGACTAAGTTTTTTGGCGCAAAAGGATTAAGGAATGCCAGGAAAATTACTTTTAGGCCAAGAACCTAAAGCGAATACGGGCTATGTAGGGGAATGTCGCAAGAAGTGTGTTTAACAAATCCTTAAGTTTCAGCTTCAACCGTCATTGTCCTTCATTTTACTTAGATGTTTCCAGATAATTCATTTCAAATAGGCTCTTTCTCTTATGCTTTAGCAGTAGTTTCAGTTATAGAGTTTATGGTTTAACTGACTATAATTTTTAGCAACTTTTCGTAGAATGAATTCGCTATTGAAGAGTCCGCGACTTTTAAATTTTAAAAAGATTTTTTTTAATAAGCGCGAACTAGGTCCCCCAGGATGCATACCCGGGGTTAGTTTCAGTTTCTATATGTTTACATATACACAGGGTGATGCATTTCTACGGTAAAGCTCAAAATTACTGTTATTATACAAGATAAGAGCAACAATTGTATACCCTAATTATAGGGTATCTCGAGCTGCATCTTATAAAAAGTATTTCGACAATCACAGGTGGCCCATAAGTCGTTGGCGATACAAATTTTCTTTTTGCTCTTATATTATTGTACTTTATCTTTTTTAATCGAATTGTAATGCAAGCTAGTGTTCTAATAATTTCAAATCGTTTGTAACTGTTTTTCACATTTTGGGCAGATAGGTATCAAAAATGGAGATACGGCATTTGTATCAATATAAATCGGAGTCCCATGAAAATAACGCAATCAGAGAGGTTTTCGTTCATATTATTTCATAAAAATTAAGATGCCGTATACAGCGTGCTCTCAAATAGTGACTGATTAAAACAAATCGAACTGACATAACTCAATTGTTTCAAATAGTACAGCCTGTGTTTTGTGTTTCAGAAGTGAGGGGCATAATACTAAATGTTATATAAGTTGAAAGCAATGTTTTCAGATTAAATTTTCAGGCAAAAAACTTTTTGGAGTTGTGTCTAAAGGCTTATTTGATGAAATATGGTGCATCTTTTGGACTATATAGATGATACTGGTAACCAAAGTTGATGTCCGCTTTCATTAAAAAAGATAAATTTGCTATTAAAAATACTTTTATGAAATTTCACTACCATACCGCACTCGCTGCGTCCAGACTTTTTTATGTGTTTTCTTCTGCTTTCTCTTGCCCTTTTCATCTACATCAAAGTTAATTTCTAGGATTCTTCAAAAATATCTCGGATTTTCTTACCCTCTCATAACTTCAGTTCCCGCTAAATGTCATTAGGTATTCATTTACACTCACTTCTCAAATTTTCATACTTAACTAAGTTTTTCTCTTTCCTTCTCGCATTAACAATTCTTCTATATGCTTTTCTTGCAATCTACAGCTTTCGTCACGTTTTCATTCCACCACGTATCCCTCATAAGGATCTCCAGTTTTTACTTCGCCACATGCTCTTTTGGACATCCAATTTTCAGATCTTTTAAGGTCGTCATTCAAGTTTCCACAATGCAGTCTTTTATGTATTAGTTGCATAATAGGTGCAGCTCAATCATCCTTTTTTTTTCAATAGAGAGGCATGTAGTTCCTTTTTTACATGTGTTAACAGCACACCAGCTTTGATTATCATCTCTCCTTTTTGTTGTTTTTTTCTTGCTCTCTATATCCATCCTTATCCGAGTTTTATCTGAGATACCGCAAGAAAATGACCTGTCCCACATTTAGTACCTCGCATAGCTCTAGTCTATTTTACCAATGCACGTGGTCTCCCGTCATATACAATGTTGTCTATTATACTTTTTACACTCCCCTAAGATACATAATATATGTTTTCACTTATTATGGAGACCAGGATCTATCACATGGCTAACCTTACATCGTATACGAGCTTAACAGCTATATTTTATTTTCTACGTGAAAATTTTTCTATGCGCAAGCGCGATCCACGATTCGCACTCGTGGATCCCCATACCTATAAAAGTCCATGCGCGCGTACAAAGAGTCATACACGAGCGACATTCACATATATAATAACATTTACACGCTATAAAATTTTGACGCACATATAGACTTACAAGCACACAGAGATCCATACACAAGTAAAGTTTATACGCAAAAAAAAAACCACATGCATAAAAAAATCCACACGCCAATCGACAACTAGTAGAGATCTAGAACAACTTTTAAGTCAAGAAAAAAAACAATTTAAGGCATTACATACAGATAGAGATGGATGAGGCCATATATCAAAGCATATAAAGCTTCTGGCTATGACATGATTTAGGAATAAACACCACTCTTCTCCTAATAGGCTAGTCAAATAAGGGGTTGGTCTTAGAAATATATATTGGAAAGCTAATTATTATTTTGATCGATTCATTTGAGGTCAAATAGAAGTATCCTAGGTTTGCATGATCCCTTGACCGCCGCTCGAGTCAGGAAGTTAAAAGAAACCACGAAGGTTTCTGACGTTTTGGGCTTTTCATGTATCTCTGAAACTGTGCGCTTTAGTGAACACTTTTATAATTACAAAAATTAAAGAAGATTAAATTCTGTGTCGAATGAAAATACTACTTAATGAAATTCGGTTAAGTAGTATGGCTGAAATCGACGGTCGAAAAGCGGTGATCTTTACCAACTTTTCCGAAAAACGTGTGGAATTAAAGTTTTAGAGCAGAAAATTGTGTGCTCAACAGGTCCCTTAAAATTTGAATTTGGTCAAGTTCATACCAAAAAAATTCAAATTTTCCGAAGCTTGTTGTATGCTGTTTAGTGCCGAAGAAAGGAGCTCTTGAGTTCAAACTCTACATTAAAAAGTAATATTCTGAATTAAAACGCGCGCTTTGAAGTCGAGAGCCCAAGGCTCTCCATAAAAAACTGAGTCGTCGCTGCTTGTAAATTTGTCAGGGACCGACTATGAGCAACTTAAACATCTTTAGCGGATAGTGCCGATGTATGTGCGGGAAATATAAAATGTAGTTTTGTTTGTACTTTGCAGTTTTTTAGGTATTATGTGCTTTATTTGGGTGAACTCTGTTAACTATGGAATATAATAGAAATAGGCGTCATGAATATAATTTTCTGAGAATGAGTATTGTATATTATACATAAAAAAATTAAATATTTATCAATACACTGCAATTTAATTTTGGTCAAAATTAATAACCATTTTGTGGCATATATATATATATATATATATATATATATATATATATATATATATATATATATATATATATATATATATATATATAGATAGATAGTAGAGGTGCTTAAGTTTTGATCCACAAAAGGAGAGCGATACCAAGTTGTGACACTGTTGTGAGACACGATGTTAACTTAGACACAATAACAAATAAACAATCGATGTCATGAACACAAATGTCTTCGACTTGTCTGGATAGTTTCTTGAATTTCCTTGAGCTATATAGGGTGGCGCATTGAAAATGAAACACACCGATTTGCGTCCAGAGAATTTTTTTAAGAAACGCTGAAACACGTCAATTTTAATATTATGGGGGACATATTTTGACATAAAACTCAACTTTGTCACATCAACCCCTTAAGGGTGGTGATAACAACCCTTATATTTTAAATAAGGAACATGGGTCGAGTGTTAAATCATTTGAAAGCTCTTTCTTTTCTAAATTCAGCACACTAATTTTATTGGAAGTTTTATCAACTCGTTTAAAAATTATTCACAGTTGAAGAGGAAAAAACGCATTTCACTCATTCCGATAAGAAATGTGCTGATAGTCAATGTTTTGTTGGTTTGTAAACAAAAAATTGACCTCAGAACATTTCTGATCGGAATGAGAGAAATGCGGTTTATTATTTCAATTTATCGGTCGGTTTGATACTTGATAGTACTCCCGAAAATTAATTTCACAATGGTGTATTCTGTAGACGGAAGTGTTAAAATAATTACTCTTTTTTTCAAAAACGATGACTGTGGCAACAGTACCGCGAATTTGTTTAATGAACGACATCAGACATGTTAACAGAAAATACATTTTGGAGTTAGTTGCAAAGTTTCTACAAAGTGGTTCAGTAGCCAACACAAAACGGGATCCTGAACGTGAATTTCCGGTTAGAAATGAGACTACTGAGATTGACGTTTTAGGACAAATTGCTGCAGACCCAACTTTGAGCACGAGAAAATTGGCCACTGTTTCAAACATCAAAAGAAGAACTATTTAGCGAATATTGAAGCATCATAAATTTCACCCGTATAAAATTCATCTTTTACAACAACTGAATGAAGATGATTTTGATCGGCGGCTGGAGTTTTGTAAAGTTGTGGCTGCACGAATAGCTGATAACGGGAACGTTCTGTTCAATATCTGTTTTTCAGACGAGCGTACGTTTTTATTAAACTCTGCAGCAAATCGTCATAATTGTCGTTATTGGGCAAATAATAATCCAAGAAACTTTCACGAAGTCCACACTCAAACTCCACAGAAATTGAATGTCTGGACTGGCATTTTTGTATACCATTTAATCGGACCAATTTGTCTTGATGGAAATTTAAGTGGCGAAACGTATTTGGAGTTACTAGAAGATATCGTTTACCCTCTACTAATTGACATTGTTGAAAATGATGATCACTATCAGGAAAATCAATTAGTGTTTCAACGAGATGGAGCTCCTCCGCATTTTTCACAGCGTGTTAGGGAGTTTTTGAACAGAGAGTTTCCAGAGCGATGGATTGGGCTTAGAGGTGCTATTAAGTGTCCCCCTAGATCACCGGATTTAACTCATATAGACTTATTTCTATGGGGCCATTTAAAGAGTAGAATTTTCGCAACAGAACCGAAGTCCCTGGAAAAATTACGACGACGCATTGTTGAAGAATGCCGTCTAATAACCCCACAAATGCTCCAGAATGTCAGAGCTTGTTTTGAACTAAATTTGTACTTTTGTATGGTCAACAACTTGAACACTTACTTAACTGAATAAACATTTTTGAACGTTTGGTTTTGATTTTTAGTTTTTTTTAACGAAAAATTGACTAATTAGTGCATTTCTTATCACAATGAATAAAATACGTTCTTGCAACTCCAACTGTGAATAATTTTTAAACGAGTTAATAAAACTTCCAAAAAAATTGTGTGCTGAATTCATAAAAGAGAGAGCTTTCAAATGATGTAACACTCGACCCATATTCCCTATTTGAAATATAAGGGTTGTTATCACCACCCTTAAGGGGTTGATGTGACAAAGTTGAGTTTTATGTCAAAACATGTACCCTTCAATATTATAACTGACGTGTTTCAACGTTTCTTAAAAAAATATTTCTCTGGACGCAAATCGGTCTGTTTCGTTTTCAATGCGCGAATATATATATATATATATATATATATATATATATATATATATATATATATATATATATATATATATATATATATATATATATATATATATATATAAGTCATCGTCGACTTCCATCATCTAGAAGAAGTAGAACGAAGATCTGTGGCGTGATGTCTTTTTCATATAAAAACGTTTAGTTGCAAATATTGTGTGATTTTCCATTTTATTTAATTATGCTTATTAAGCGTTCCTGTTGTAAATGTTAAAGTTGGTACACTAAACATTC
Organism: Tillus elongatus; assembly: GCA_964006375.1. Taxonomy (NCBI): domain Eukaryota; kingdom Metazoa; phylum Arthropoda; class Insecta; order Coleoptera; family Cleridae; genus Tillus; species Tillus elongatus. The sequence goes on along the minus strand of OZ023263.1, from coordinate 101,960,771 downwards.
AGATTGGTTTTAGACGTGCTTGCTATAACATCGTTTAGTTCATAACTAGTAATCTTTATACCTTTCTCATTAAATAAACTTGTAATTATTAGCCAAATAAATTTCCTTTTTTGGCTGCCCTTAATTCAAGTTACTTAACTGGCGCTGCGATAAAGAACAGGATTTTGTGACAGTCCCTTTGTGCACAAAACTTAGAATTCGGCATTTTTGGACTGGTTTTCAATAAGAAATTTACACTTAAAGAACCAGCCTGGTATATTATTTCCAAGTGGAAACACCAAGACGAGCGGAGATTGAAATACGACACTAGAAAAAATATGAGCTATTTCCAGTAAGTAAAACATTCCTTTTATATCATACAATTGTGTCTCGTTTATGTTAAACATTTGAACAATATACCTATCTATTTTAAGTTAACAAGGAAATTCCTTTCATAAACATTTAAAATTCCATTGCACATATTTTACCAATTTTATTGTAGTAATTGTTATTTATGTCAATTCGAGAAAGATCTCCTATACGTCTTAATCGAATTGCTGAAGAAACAGAATTAGAAAATAGTAAAACAGGTTTGATTAAATATAAAATTAATTTAGAAAATAACTCCAACTCAATTATCATGGCTCAGCAAAATACTTTAAGCATGAGTTCTCAAGCCTCTATGATGATTCCGGAGTATTCTGGTAGTCAAAAACATTTAACCTACTTTATAAACCAGTGTGATTTATTTATATGCAATTATAAACAAGAAGGAAATACGGCAGAAAATTTTCATATAAATAGTATGATATTAGAATTTATTAAAGCTAAGATCACGGGCGAAGCCCGAGACGTGCTTTTAACAATTGAAAATTTAACATGGGATAGTATTAAATCAGCCCTTAAGGCACACTATTCCGACCCTAGGTCAGAAAATCTATCATTATCAGATTTTACAACAGTATTTATGACAAAATCACAATCAATACTCGATTTTATTAATGTTATTAAGGAGAAGTTGAAAAATTTAAACGAATTTGTTGAATTACAAAATTTAGAACCAGCTATAAAATCTTATAAAAAACAATATTTCAAAAGTATGGCTGTTTCTGCATTTAAAGCAGGTTCTCTCGAACCTTATTATTCTCATCTTAGACTAATAAATATTGATTCTCTTGAGACAGGGTTACTAGAATGCCAACGTATTGATAATGAAATCATGCAGGCGAATTTTATTAATAGTTTAAGAAACAAAACTCATAATAATAATAATAATAATAATGAGGCAAAGTCTCAGATTAAAAATGTGACCCCCATATTTAACAAATTACCCAGAAATTATTCAAATTTTCAACACACAAATTTTCAACAACCAAATTTTCAACAACCAATTAGTCAACCACGGTTTCCTAGCCGACCAATTAGTAATATTAGGCCAATTTACCAGCATAGAAATTATCCTTCAAATTCACAAGTATTTGGTAACAGGCAACCACCACCGACTCCCATGTCCATTAGTACTGCTCGGAATACAAATAACTTTAGAACACAGCCTCAGGGGATAAATAATTTCTCTAACCCGCGCTCTAGACCCACCTCTGGTGTCAGAGAGCTTTACAATAATCAAGGAGAAAGTGCCTTTGATTACTATGATGAAAATCCACCTATGGATTATGAGCAAGACGAACCAACTTATCCTGAAGAGAATGACTGCGAAGATGAAAATAATCAGGATTTCCACTTAGCAGGAAATTAATCGAAACTGACTTCAATAATATTCATTTTCAACCCAAACTCCCGTTTATTACCATACCCACGTTAGGTTTAAAAATATTGATTGATACCGGAGCCACTGATAGCATAATCAACCCTAAAGTAGCACACAAATTATTTTGAGAATGTTTTTATAAAAAAAGTTTTGCCCTTAAGTCTGTACACAAGGTTACAAAGGGTACAGATAATATTAAATACCCTGTATTGCAAGAGTATGGTGTACATTTTCCATTCTCCTTCAGAGTTATGGATTGGCACGATAGATTCGATGCCCTTATTGGTACTGCACATATGCAGAAATTAAAAACACAAATCAACTACGAAAATCAAACAATTAGATTTGGAAAAATTGAAATTCCATTTTTCCTACAATTAAACCCTTCAAATTTTACATCTTTTAAACAAATAGTAAAAGGTCATGTTAAAATACCTGTCACTATTGACAAAGGGGCAGTATTAGTTCCTAAAATTTAAACAGAAAACATTTGTGTGGAAGAATGCATTGCCGAAGCGAACAATGGTGTATGCATTGTACCCTGCACAATGAAAAATAATGTAAAGTCAATTACATTATGTTTTAACGAACAATTTGACGTATCCCCTATTTAAAATTATAGCGAATTACAAGGACCCATAAATAAAAATTTTACTAAACCACAAGACAACATGTTAGACCAATTAAGGTTAGAACATCTAAACTCAGAAGAGAAATCAAAACTATTAAATTTATGTCATAAATATAAAACAATATTTTATCACGAAGGGTCTGATTTAACCTTTACTAACGCTGTTAAGCATGAAATTAAGACCAAGGATGAAGAGCCTGTATACGTAAAGTCTTATCGTTATCCTTTCCATTTGAGGGAAGAGATACAAAACCAAATAAAAAAATTATTAGACGGCAAGATTATACGTCCTTCTATATCACCCTATGCAAGCCCTGTGTGGGTGGTTCCCAAAAAGATTGATGCCTCAGGAAAGAAAAAATATAGGTTAGTTGTTGATTATCGCAAGTTAAACGATAAAACAATAAATGATAGGTACCCTCTACCGGGTATAGAAGAAATTTTGGACAGTCTAGGTAAATGTACATATTTCACAACTTTAGATTTAGCTCAAGGGTTCCACCAGATCGAAATGCATCCAAATAGTATAGAAAAAACAGCCCTCTCTGTAAACAATGGGCACTACGAGTGGCTGCGCATGCCCTTTGGGATTAAAGGAAGCCCAAGCTCGTTTCAACGAGTAATGGATAATGTTCTACGTGAATTTTTGTATAAATCTTGTTACGTCTATATGGATGACATAGTCATCTTTTCAAAATCACTGCAGGAACACATGATTCACCTAAAACAAATATTCAATAAGCTATTGGAATGTAATTTAAAGGTACAGCTTGACAAATCTGAATTTTTAAGAAAAGAGGTCTAATTTCTTGGGCAAGTCATCGCTGTGGACGGGATCAGACCGAACCCTAATAAAATCTCTGCAATCCAAAAGTACCCTTTACCCAAAACAGAAAGAGAAATAAAATCATATCTAGGACTTATCGGATACTATAGACGCTTCATAAAAAATTTTGCAAAGATAGTTTTTCCCTTAACAAAATGCTTGAAAAAAGACTGTAAGTTACACATAAATGATTCAGAATATAGAGAAGCTTTCGAAAAATCAAAAGAATTAATTACAAATTCACCAATACTAACATACCCTGACTTTGATAGAACGTTTCATCTTACGACAGACGCAAGTAACGTAGCTATTGGCGGCGTTCTTTCTCAGAAAGACAAACCTATTGCATTTTACTCGCGAACTCTAAATTCTGCCGAGAAAAATTACTCGACAATAGAAAAAGAGTTGCTCTCAATTATAGAAAATACGAAACACTTTAGGCCTTATTTGTATGGCAGGAAATTTTATATTGAAACTGATCACAAACCATTGGTTTGGCTATTTTCGATCAAAGACCCCAATTCACGACTAGTTAAGTGGCGACTGAAGCTAGAAGAGTACGATTATGAAATCAAATACAAAAGAGGTAAGGATAATGTTGTAGCCGATGCCCTTTCGCGGATAGAAATAAATGCTAACGAAGAAGACGAAGACTTAGCGTCTCTTTTTAATAATTTAGATCCTTCGGATTTGAGAGTTTTGACTGACAAAGATTTAAAAGAACTTGGATTAGATATCAATGACCAACAAATCAATAACGAACAATCTAATGAACCAACAGACACACAGACACAACACACTTCTGTACAAAACCCCATCTTTAACATGCCAATCTCAGAAAACCCACTTAACCACTTTAAACAACAAATTATTTTTAATTATGTTGAGAAAAATGATACGAAAATTACCAAAGCATTTAACAATACTTGTTCAAGAGTCTATATTGAGAAAGATCATGAACTACAACAAATTACAACTTTTTTGAAAAACTATATTAATCCCGTAAACACATATGGCGTATTATTTATGCAGCCTGTATTAGAACAATATTTTACATTGATTACCTCCGACTTGTTTAATAGGTCTGTTAAAATTATTAAATGCACCAAATATGTTGAAGATGTTTTAACAAAGCAAAGACAACTAGACTTTATACAAGATTACCATAATTCTAATCATAATGGCATTAACGAAACATATGGTCACCTTAAATCTAAATATTACTGGCCAAATATGAAGACACACATAAATGACTACATTAACAAATGCGAAGTGTGCCTTCAAGCTAAATACGAACGACACACCTATAAACCACCCTTTTCAGGTCCTTTAGTGGCAACGAGACCTTTCGAAGTAATTCACATAGATGTGTTTAGTTTTGACAACTGTAAATTCCTTACTTTTATCGATTTATTTAGTAAATACGCTCAAGCATATTACATAATAGACAAAACTGCCCTTACGATAATAAATAAATTACGTCATTTTTTCACACATCATAATTACGTAAAGACAATCGTCTCGGACGCAGGTTGCGAGTTCGACAACGCTCTACTGAAAGAATACTGCTCTTTGTTTAAAATTAACCTCCATATAGCGACACCCCAAAATCCAAATTCAAACTCCCCTGTTGAGAGATTACATTCCACCTTGTTAGAAAAAAATTAGAATATTGAAAATTGAAAATCCAACAGAAAGCCCACAATCTTTAATGATTACTGCGGTTTTAATTTACAATCAATCGATTCACCCCCTAACTGGATATTAACCCTTTAAGCTCTTGTACGGCCCTTACGACGAACTAGAACCGATTGATCCTAATCAGACTATATACAATGAATATAACAATAAAAGACTGAAAGAGATCGTGCCATTTTACAACACACTGTACAATAAGCAAAAAGAAAAAGCCACGAAAATTTTAGAAAAAATAAATCAGAATAGAGAACATAACATAACCGTGTCCACTGACATAGTAGCAGTCAGGACGCCTAGAGTTAGAAAAACCGACCCACTATACAAAATACATTCCGGCCCTGTAAATATCCCGCATAATAAATTACTGTTACCTCATTCTACGAAACAATCTGCTCACTTAAAGAACGTAAAAAGAATTAAAAAACGGTTTCCCTTACAGGAACCTTCTCCCTTGGCTGATGATCGTCCTTCAACAAGTGTAACCCTTGCAGATTCAGAGCATTGAAACAAACGGGTTTTTCAAAGATTACATAGGTATAGCAAAAATCCTTAATCATTATCACCGTTTCTATTTTTACTTTAATTTAACTCTTATTGAAAGTAATTATAATCAACTTTTAATTAATACACAAATTGTTAATCAAAATTTTACACATGATGCAACTATACTACATATTAAAATGTTAAATGACCAAATGTCAGTAATAAAAAATGAAATACAAAAATTGACACACTCCAGAGAGAAAAGAGGTTTGATAAACGGAGCGGGATCTGTTATTAAAATGATCACTGGAAATCTTGATCAAGATGATCTTAAAGAAATAAATAAAAATTTAGACGCCCTGTATACTAATCAAAGAGACGTGATGGTTCAGTTGGACAATTTAAATTCATTTGCAAATGTGATGACACAGCGATTCGAAGAAGAACAAGAGAACATAAATAAAAATTTAAATTACATAAAAAAATGTTTTGAAGACTTATACTCTCGCGTAGAACAGAGATCAAGTATCGAATTTCAAATATCCTTAGGCAGAAAATTATTAGAGTCAATAAAAATACTACAATGCACCATTTCCCTTAGTTTTAATGAAATTACAAATATAGAGATTTTTACTTCACACGATTTAAATCATATTAAACAACATTTAAAATTAATTTATAATGATAACGAATTAATAAATTTTTATTCTAACCATATTTTTAAAATAATTGAGTTTACAAAATTTAACGTTTTATCAGTCAGAGATACTATTGTATGTCTCCTTAAAATTCCAATTCTGCACCCGACACCTGGCTCTTATTTTCGTATTTTACCTGTTCCTAAAAACAATAAAGTCCTTATTCCACCTAGCTCATATTATCTAGAAACACCTCAGAAAAATTTATGGACAGCAGAACATTGCCCTGCGATAGAAGAAGCCATTGTTTGCACTGACCAACCCTATACAGAAAAGTGCAATTTAGAAGAACCATCCACCTGCCTTTTCGCGGTTGTCACAAATTATTACACTACATCAATTCAGTTAAATAATGGGAACGTGCTGCTCATCACAAATCAAAAACCGTCGATATCAGAAGAATGCAAATCCAAATTAGATAAACAGATAGCTAACCAAACCTCCCTCGTATGCAGTAAGAAAAATTGCAAAATAACAATCAAAGACGAACATTATGAAGATATAAGTACGAATATTACTTGGAACCAAGATATCATTCCAAAATTAGAAGTAACACCCCAACATAAAATAAAATTTCATCCAATGCATATTAAGAAAACCGAAAAGTTAAGAAGTCAACTAGAAAAAATCAACCAGCATCATGCATGGCACCCAGCAGTCCATACCACACACTTTGGGTTAACTATAATTGGTGTTATCTTCTTTGTGATAACGATAATGGTTGTTAGAAGAAGAACAAGAAGGTCGTCAGAAGCCAGCGATGTTCAAGAAACCAACCCCCTTTCCAAGAACGAGGACGTTCTTCAAACTGGCAATGGAGGAGATAAGTCATCGTCGACTTCCATCATCTAGAAGAAGTAGAACGAAGATCTGTGGGGTGATGTCTTTTTCATATAAAAACGTTTAGTTGCAAATATTGTGAGATTTTCCATTTTATTTAATTATGCTTATTAAGCGTTCCTGTTGTAAATGTTAAAGCAAGTACACTAAACATTCAGATTGGTTTTAGACGTGCTTGCTATAACATCGTTTAGTTCATAACTAGTAATCTTTATACCTTTCTCATTAAATAAACTTGTAATTATTAGCCAAATAAATTTCCTTTTTTGGCTGCCCTTAATTCCAGTTACTTAACTATATATATATATATATATATATATATATATATATATATATATATATATATATATATATATATATATATATATATATATATATATATATATATATATAAATATATATTCATATGAATGTTGAAACCTAGTTCGCCCTCTTTTGACGAAATTTTTCCAATTTACAAAGGTCGCGATCTCCACATTAGTATTTTTTTAAACATTTTCACTAATAGGCTAGGTAACGCTTAAATTAATTCAAAATGGCGGCCGACTCAACATGGCGGAATTTTTATTTCTTAACAACCCCATTTCATATGGAAATAAATTTAAAATGGCTTCAGGAGTAAAATACAGCAGTCTAAGTAACGCTAGAATGAATTTAAAATGTCAGCAGACGTAAGGTGGAGAAATATATGTTTCTCAACAGCCTCCTTGATATGGGTATCAAATCTTTCACCATTGAAATACAGTAGACTAGCTTGCACTTTCATAAATTTAATATGGCTATTTTTTTCATTTTAGTACACCTAAATGATAAAAACCTGTTTTTAAAAGAATTGTTAACCTAACTTATTCTCGCCTAAGTTTCTTAAATGCTTCTCGAATTATTTTCGTGGAATGGGCAGGCTGGGCTTATCTTAATTTTTACATACAAATTACTGAATGACTTATGTAAAAAAAAACATTTTTGGTCAAAATACGTTATTATAATACATTTGCTGCGTCAGAAATGTTTATTACACTATAAACTGCAAGGTCAAAAAAGGACTGTAAAAAGAAATCAGTTTAGAATACATTAAATTTTGCTAGTCTTTTTCTCACAACCGGGCAGGAAACATGTTTTTCCAGTTCAGCAAGTCGTTTGCTCCCTTCAGAGAGACTTTAATCAGAATGGTATTTGCTAGAGATACTCATGTTCAAAGTTAACAAATTAGGAGCGTTTATTTCGGGTGGCTTAATGGTCAGCGATGATTAGACTTGTACACTGGTGGTCCTGGATAATTTGTCCTACAGTTGCTGAGAGTCTTGATGTAATAATACATTCAGTCGTCTGTGAAATCGAATGGAGGTCATTTATTATACAAACAGAGACGAAAATTTCCACGAGAATGAAGGCGAAAGCAGCTGTGACAGAAATAGGCTACACAACTTTGGAGAGTTTCATTATATACAGGATCTTCTACAATTTTATTAGTAGTAAGATAATATGTTGCGTGTCTAAACAATTGTCGTTTTCATATAAGTGATTGAGGCGCGTTTAGAAAATGTGCAAGGTATTAAATCAAAGATCTAACCTCTTCTGCTCATCTGTGCCTTCTCAAAATCTTAAGATCCGAAAGCGAATTATATATGCCTTTTTCAACTTTCCAAAGGTTTTTAAAATGTTTTCTATTTTAAAACATACAGCGTGTGTTATGAAGCGTTATTTAAATATTGTAGAACTGGTAACTTCTAATTAAATAATTAATTAATTAAATACCAAATAGCAAAATACAAATAATATAAATATATGGTAAAATATTTTTCTGGGGACGCTGAGGATTAGATAATCGAGATATTTCCATCTTGGATTAATCCTGATAGGGAAGCTAAGGATTCAGAGCCTATCTAACCCGCTCCAAAGAACACGTCCATTCCAAGTCAACTTTTTGAACCTTGTCTATACTCAAGCTTTCCGCCCCAAACATTAGGAACTGTTGTGTTATTTTAGTGAGGACGCTGATGATTCACAGCTCACTAAAGTAACCAATATTTGTATGTCCTGGTTTGACCCTAGTAGGGATCCTGGGGATTCACAGTCCAGATTTAAACTGCGACACTACTCAAGCAAAATAAATACTTCAATTATTACGGGATCTGAGGCAGCGGAGCTTAGATTAATAAGCATATTATCGCTTTTGTTGGCCTCAGCTAGCTGAATCACATTGTTCTCTCCAGCAGAGTTACCGGCCATCTGACGGTTGCTTACTCTAGCGTAGTGCACAGCCGCATGACTACCTTACCGCCAACTCTCTGTCTCCTCGCCACCAGTCAAACGACTGTGGTCTCTAGCGTGCTCTTTTGTCTCTCTCTTGTCTCGACAAAGGGCCCAAACGCTGTTCTTTAACGGTTAACAATAAAAACTTGTCGATAAATTTTCTGCAATTGACTTTCTTTGTTGGTATTTTAATATCGAAATCCTGGGTACAAAACATCTCCGTATAAATGCGCATTTGCCTCCGGCACATGGTATTATGTAGGAAATATTATCTTTGTGATTTACGCTGCTACATATTATTGGAGCAACTCATCATTTTGTAAACACCTTTAGCGAGGAGTCAGAGCGGTGTGTACTCTGGAGGGAGAAAATAAATGCCAACAGTTGTTAATGCATACGCCTGGTGTCCTAAAAATGTAAATCGGCCTAAAAAGTAGAGCGTAACAACATCAAAAAAGTTATTTTGGTTAAAATCAAAAATGTATTCACGAACGCACGAACATAGTAGTAGTCTCACAAGTGATCTTTTACAAATCGCAAAAAATAAAACCTCTTGAATTTATGACACCTATAAAGGATACTCAAAAACGAATGGACATCTCTGACAAAATCATAAGATACTGATTTATTTTAAAATTTCTATATTTCAGATAGCGTTTTGAAAATGGAGCCAGAAATGTTATGTACTTTTGAAAATAACAAAATTTGTGGTCACCGAAATGACACCGTAACAAAGAAAAAAAATAGTTACTATTATTTTTCTATATACATATTGCTCTCTGCGTGTATATATATATATATATATATATATATATATATATATATATATATATATATATATATATATATATATATATATATATATTCAAAAAGAGAAAAAAGCGAGAGAGAGAGAGAGAAAAGAGAGGGAGAGAGATGAGATCTTTTTAAAACATTATTTATACAACTGCATGTCCAAACCGTCTACGAATATCCACAGTAATAGAATTACCACAGTAGGAAAAGCTGTTTAGCATGAACATGCTTCGCATCCTTAACCCTTTGCAACCCTTATAAATCAATTCTCTTGTCTTCAATTGTCACAATTAAATTAATTTTAGATGTATACTAGTATTAAATAAATTTCTGGTTTATTCATAGAAATTGGTTTCTAGTATAATGTGAGTAAAGACAAAATTTATAGAATAGTGGGTTATTTTTTAGTAAATTACTAATAAACTACTAATAATCTTGATATGGCCCGAATACACATGGTGTCCATTATAAGAGATTGAAGTAGAATTTTCCGGAGAACTGCTAAAAATTTCGAAAAACTCTAAAACATGTCGACTTTGCTTACGAGGTGGACACTTTTCTGATTCTAATAGAATTTGTAGCATTCTACATGCATGATACTTCGATGAAAAATGGAATAATGCAATAATATAAGGGATGTTCGAAAAAAAATTGTAAGTATCATCAACGACCATCCTGTGATTGTCAAAATTGTTTTGTAAGATGCAGCTTAAGACACCCTATAATTAACGTATACAATTTTTTCTTATATCTTGTATGATAACAATTATATTGATGTTTACCGTAAAAATGTATCACCATATATTATATATATATATATATATATATATATATATATATATATATATATATATATATATATATATATATATATATATATATATATATATATATATATATGTAAATACACAAAAACTGAAACTAAACCCGGATATGGATTCCAGGGGCCTAGTTTGCACTCATTTGAAGAAATATTTTTAAAATTCGAAAGTCGCCGTCTCCTCACTAACGAATCTTTGTACGAAAATTAACCAAACATTATAGACCGTTAAACCATAAACTTAACTAAAACTACTGCCAAAGCATCAGAGAAAGCGTCTATTTGGAATTAATTTTCTGGAAATATTTTAGTAAAAGGAAGGACAACGACAGTTGAAGTTGAAACTTAAGAGTTTGTAAAACACTCTGCTTGCGACATTTTGTTTCAGGTTCTGTGCCTGAAATGTTGACAATTTTGACGTTTCAAATGGCGACTTTGACGGTTTGAGAAAAAACCCAAAGGTTTTTCTATAAATATCTATAACTTTTTGTCTTTTAACTCACAGACCTAAATTTTGGTATATGGTTCACTTTTGATAATACAAACACGTGTACCAAATTTAGTTGCATACGCCTGGTGTCCTAAAAATGTAAATCGGCCTAAAAAGTAGAGCGTAACAACATCAAAAAAGTTATTTTGGTTAAAATCAAAAATGTATTCACGAACGCACGAACATAGTAGTAGTCTCACAAGTGATCTTTTACAAATCGCAAAAAATAAAACCTCTTGAATTTATGACACCTATAAAGGATACTCAAAAACGAATGGACATCTCTGACAAAATCATAAGATACTGATTTATTTTAAAATTTCTATATTTCAGATAGCGTTTTGAAAATGGAGCCAGAAATGTTATGTACTTTTGAAAATAACAAAATTTGTGGTCACCGAAATGACACCGTAACAAAGAAAAAAAATAGTTACTATTATTTTTCTATATACATATTGCTCTCTGCGTGTATATATATATATATATATATATATATATATATATATATATATATATATATATATATTCAAAAAGAGAAAAAAGCGAGAGAGAGAGAGAGAGAAAAGAGAGGGAGAGAGATGAGATCTTTTTAAAACATTATTTATACAACTGCATGTCCAAACCGTCTACGAATATCCACAGTAATAGAATTACCACAGTAGGAAAAGCTGTTTAGCATGAACATGCTTCGCATCCTTAACCCTTTGCAACCCTTATAAATCAATTCTCTTGTCTTCAATTGTCACAATTAAATTAATTTTAGATGTATACTAGTATTAAATAAATGTCTGGTTTATTCATAGAAATTGGTTTCTAGTATAATGTGAGTAAAGACAAAATTTATAGAATAGTGGGTTATTTTTTAGTAAATTACTAATAAACTACTAATAATCTTGATATGGCCCGAATACACATGGTGTCCATTATAAGAGATTGAAGTAGAATTTTCCGGAGAACTGCTAAAAATTTCGAAAAACTCTAAAACATGTCGACTTTGCTTACGAGGTGGACACTTTTCTGATTCTAATAGAATTTGTAGCATTCTACATGCATGATACTTCGATGAAAAATGGAATAATGCAATAATATAAGGGATGTTCGAAAAAAAATTGTAAGTATCATCAACGACCATCCTGTGATTGTCAAAATTGTTTTGTAAGATGCAGCTTAAGACACCCTATAATTAACGTATACAATTTTTTCTTATATCTTGTATGATAACAATTATATTGATGTTTACCGTAGAAATGTATCACCATATATTTATATATATATATATATATATATATATATATATATATATATATATATATATATATATATATATATATATATGTAAATACACAAAAACTGAAACTAAACCCGGATATGGATTCCAGGGGCCTAGTTTGCACTCATTTGAAGAAATATTTTTAAAATTCGAAAGTCGCCGTCTCCTCACTAACGAATCTTTGTACGAAAATTAACCAAACATTATAGACCGTTAAACCATAAACTTAACTAAAACTACTGCCAAAGCATCAGAGAAAGCGTCTATTTGGAATTAATTTTCTGGAAATATTTTAGTAAAAGGAAGGACAACGACAGTTGAAGTTGAAACTTAAGAGTTTGTAAAACACTCTGCTTGCGACATTTTGTTTCAGGTTCTGTGCCTGAAATGTTGACAATTTTGACGTTTCAAATGGCGACTTTGACGGTTTGAGAAAAAACCCAAAGGTTTTTCTATAAATATCTATAACTTTTTGTCTTTTAACTCACAGACCTAAATTTTGGTATATGGTTCACTTTTGATAATACAAACACGTGTACCAAATTTAGTTTCCTTTGCTTTGTTATTTCCAGAGATGTGCAAATTTTCCGAAAGAAACGACAAAATTTTCCGGGAAGACATTGGCCGATTTGCCTGGCTGACTTATCCAAGGCACTTGCAACAGGAAAGCACGCATCAAATTGGATCAAAATCGGCCCATTATTTTTTGAGTTTTCGGTGTGATATATATATATATATATATATATATATATATATATATATATATATATATATATATATATATATATATATATATATATATATGTTTTAAGTGTGTCCTGGTATCACTGATGTGTATATGTGTGTGTGTGTGTGTCCAGGCAACACAACTAGATAACAATCATGTATTTTTTATGTAAAAGTGCGACATTTAACATCTCAGAGATGTTTTTTGCAAGTTACCAGAGCTAGGAATTGTCAGCAACTGCCAACATTGACAACACATCGCAGGGACATTACCGCTTGACATGCTGGAGACATCGCGTGTGCTGTTGAAGAGCTGTAATTAAAATATTTCAATAATGTATCTAGACTCATCTCTATCATGTAATATATATATATATATATATATATATATATATATATATATATACATATATATATATATATATATATATATATATATATATATATATATATATATATATATATATGTATGTATGTATCTATGAATCTGCACGATACCACGTTCGATATCCACGTTAGTTGATACCAGCTTTTCCACACTATTGACATTTAGTGGCAGTGTTAGTGTTTTGACAATTACTGTTCATAAACATTTAGTATTTTAATTAGTGATGTGATATTCTAGTTTACTCGTAAGTACGTATTTTTAAGTTTTTAGTTTTAGGCTTTGCGTGTGGTAGCTAATAATTTAAGTTTGATATTGTTAAATATCAATATAACATATATATATATATATATATATATATATATATATATATATATATATATATATATATATATATAATTTACATGATAGAGATGAGTCTAGATACATTATTAAAATATTTTAATTATAGCTCTTTAACAGACCAAGCGATGTCTCCAGCATGTCAAGTAGTAATGTCCCTGCAATATATTGTCAACGTTGGCAATTGCTGACATTTCCTAGCTCTGGTGAAGGAACAACAAATAAGAGAAAATACTGCAAGAGACATCAATCTGAGACTGCAAGGCATTATAATATCAAATGAAGCAACAAGCAATATTAACCGAAAGTGGACGAATATCAACAAACAATAACAAAGGCAGGAAAAGGACACTTGACAGTAACAAGATAAAAATATAAAGAGTGGATTACAGAGAAGATAACCCTACTAATGGAACAAAGAAGTTCATTCAAAACACGAGATACAACCAAATACAAATTCGCCAATATATTGATAAAGAAAAATTTAAAGAACTCAAAGAGAACTTATTGAGTGAGAGGAAGTTGAAGAACTAGACACAAATGTGATACTTTCAACTTACAGAAAAAGATTTACGAGATGGCAGGAAGGGAAATAGCTGGACAATCGAGACAACTAAGAGAGGCAAATGGTACACTTATAACATATGTGATACAGAAACTGGATAGATGGACAGAGTACGTAACATAACTTTAAGAAATATCGTGCTATAATTACTTGGGTGCATGGATCACAGACAATACCGATCAAACCAAGGGGATCAAAAGCCGCATTGAAATTGTCAGAACAGTATTCCACAAAATGAGAAAGATATTCCGGAACTGGGACATCAGCATTAGTCTGCGTATCCGTATTCTGAGATGCTCCGTTTCTTTCACTCTCTTTTACGGAGTGGAACATCAAAAACATATAGCCTTTAAAATGTGGTGCTACCGGCGAATCCTCGTGGGTGGATCGTGTGACGAATGCAAGCATACTGCAAAGATTAAAGAAACAACAAGAACTGCTAAAAGCTATAAAAAAAGAGATAGCTGGAGTACTTGAGTCATATCATGAGAGGAGCGCAGTATCCGTTACTTAGAAATATCATGCAGGGAAAAATCAGTGGTAAAAGGGCATAGGTAGAAGAAAAACGTCGTGGTTGCGCAGCTCAATTTAACTTCTTAAACGCGCAAGAAATAAGGTAATATTGGCTATGATGATGATGTTTTCCAATCTCCGATTAGAAGGGAACGTCGAAGAAGAACTTCAAAGACAATGGTATAGCTCTATTAAGATGGGACATTGTAAATAATTTGCAAAACCTTTTCTATGTACATTCTGGTATATTATTCTAGTGAAATTATTAATTGTGTTGAGTTTGTATGTGCTCGCGGGACATCCATGCGACTCGGGTTTGATTCTCACCCGATTTTGTGTTTATGTTCACAAACTCTATTTGGTATCGTCCAGATTTTATACGTTTGGACATAAATCTAATTTTTCTTTAAAACGTCTGGATAACTTTGTCACCGTTGAGTCTAAAATTATAATTTACAGCAGACATTTTTTTATGTTGATACCTGTTAGTGAATTCTTGTTAGGAAAATTCACTAATAGAAAAAAAATCTTTAAATAAGTATGAACTAGGCTCCCTAGAACACATAGAGGGGTCAGAATTAATTTTTATATGCTTATACATTACAGTATACTCTCTATTATCTCGGCTAGGGGAGGGGTGCGGTAACACGAATAATTAAATAATAAAAAACAGGAATAAAACGAAGGTAATAAAATATATATCATAATATATATATATATATATATATATATATATATATATATATATATATATATATATATATATATATATATATATATATATATATATATATATATATATATATATATATATTATGATGTGCTGTATAGTTTTCTAAATATTTGTGTATTAAGTGTATATTGTTTCGTTTGTTTTATTTTCTATGCCCTTTCCTTTTTTGTTTAATGTAGGTGTTAATATGTTTTAAATGTGTCCCGGTATCATTGATGTGTATCTGTGTGTGTGTGTGCCCAGGCAACACAACTAGATAACAATCATGTAATTTTTATGTAAAAGTGCGACACTGAACATCGCAGAGATGTTTTTTTGTAAGGTCTATGCAAGTTTCCAGAGCTAGGAATTGTCAGCAACTGCCAACATTGACAATACATCACAGAGGAATTACCGCTTGACATGCTGGAGACATCGCTTGTGCTGTTGAAGAGCTGTAATTAAAATATTTCAATAATGTATCTAGACTCATCTCTATCATGTTATATATATATATATATATATATATATATATATATATATATATATATATATATATCTACACGATACCACCTTCGATATCCACTTAAGTTGCTACCAGAGTTTCCACACTATTGACATTTAGTGGCAGTGTTAGTGTTTTGACAATTACCGTTCATAAACCTTTAGTATTTTAATTAGTGATATTCAAGTTTACTCGTAAGTACCTCTTTTTAAGTTTTAAGTCTTATGCTTTGCGTGTGGTAGCTAATAATTTAAAATTGATATTGTCAAATATCAATATAATATATATATATATATATATATATATATATATATATATATATATATATATATATATATATATATATATATATAATTTACATGATAGAGATGAGTCTAGATACATTATTGAAATATTTTAATTACAGCTCTTTAACAGCACAAGCGATGTCTCCAGCATCTCAAGCAGTAATGTCCCTGCGACGTGTTTTCAATGTTGGCAGTTGCAGACATTTCCTAGCTCTGGTAACTTGCATAGACCCTACAAGGTACATCTCTGCGATGTTGAATGTCGCACTGTTACCAATGATACCTGGATACATTTAAAACATATTAACCTACATTAAACAAAAAGGAAAGGGCATGCAAAAAAAAAGGAAACTATATACACTTTAATACACAAATATTTACAGCACATCAAATATATATATATATATATATATATATATATATATATATATATATATATATATATATATATATGTGTGTGTGTGTGTGTGTGTGTGTGTGTGTGTGTGTGTGTGTGTGTGTGTGTGTGTGTGTGTGTGTGTGTGTGTGTGTACATATATAACTTTTATTACGATCGTATTCCTTTTTTAAAATTATTCAATTATTCGTGTTACTGAAACCCCCCCCCCCCCCCCCCCCCCGCGCGCAATAGTTCAGATAATCGAGAGTATACTGTAATGTATAAGCATATAAAAATTAAATCGGACCCTCTATGTGTTCTAGAGAGCCTAGTTCACACTTATTTAAATAATTTGTTTCAAAATTGAAAATCTGCGATATTTTTTAGGAAAATTATCCCAAAATAAAAACGAGTGGTAAAATCTAATGTAAATTAGGCAGCAAAGAATGAAATAAACATATTTTCCGTAGGATTCCCTTGAAATTGTATCTAGAGTAAAGCAATTTGTTAAAGTTGGGTTTAGTTTGTGTTTCATATCCCGGTATACGTAATAAATTAGGCCTATTTGATATTTCTACAATATACCCTATTTATGTGATTAGTTTAATAACTTATATCCTTCTGGACCCATAGTAACTAATTAATAATAGTGAATCATAATTAAAATGTTTGGTTCGTATCGTAATCGGGGAATTACGTATTGATCTTGTGCTGAAGCAGACGCTGTCTGGCAAACCCTAGGAATGCATAGCGGGTATTTTAGCGGTATGATCCAGCATCGCGTCCTGGAATTCATCTTTGCGTGGGATTATTTACAACGTAAGAGCAAATTCCAACGGCTACCTCTGACCAAAACTCAATAAAGGCGTCTGAAGGAACTCATCTTGCCTTATTAAGATTTTATTGGTGTACTCAGCATCAAGATGACTTTACTTTTAAGCAGCCACCTTAGCAACATATTAAACAAAACTTTCTTGACGCAGCAAGTGCCTTATAGTAGTGAATTTTCATTGAAATTGTACAATATTAGTACGGCATATTACTAAAACTAATACCTTAAATTTAAACAGAGCTTGAAGATCGGTTTTAGAGGACCTAATATGCGCTCATTTGAAGTGTTTTTTCGAAAGTGTTATTGTCGATATCTCTCTATTATCACAAGAAATATTCAAATGTTGTGTTCTAGCTAAGAGACGAAAAATTGTAATGCACAAAACTCAATTTTCTATAAAGCTAGAACATTAAAATGTATTATATCCAGGTAGGTAAGTCTCTGTAGTAACTTGTATTAGAAATTTCCTTAAAAAGCATTCAGAAAAAAACTTAATCAATATTAGGGGAATGGATGTATCCGCCAAATTATAATCGTGGCAGGTAATTTTCCTTATTAATCGCCTGAATTATTTCGGTTTAGTCAACCTAACCAGTTTTTCAAACAAGAAAAAAGATCTTAAAAAACAAATTCTCTATTAGTGAATTTTCCTAACAAGAATTCACTAATAGGTATCCACATTAAAAAAATGTGTGCTGTAAATTTTAATTTTAGACTCAACGGTGACAAAGTTATCGTGACGTTTTAAGGAAAAATTAGATTTTGGTTCAAACCTATCAAATCTGGAAGATACCAGATAGAGTTTGTGAATCTAAACAAAATGTTACATGCATCAAGTGAGAATCGAACGCGAGCCGCATGGATGTCACGCGAGCACACACAAACCCAAACTCAACACAATTAATAATTTCACTAGAATGTACATGGAAGAGGTTTTGCAAATTATTTACAATGTTCCCTCTTAATATACCATTGACTATACCATTGTCTTAGAATTTATTCTTATTCTTCTTCTTTTTTGACGTTCCCTTCCTATCGAAGATTGGAAAACCTTATCATCATAGCCAATATTACCTTATTTGTTGCGCGTTTAAAAAGTTCAATTGAGCTGCGTAACCACGACGTTTTTCTTCTAGCTATGCTCCTTTTATTTCTGCATGATATTTTTAAGTAACCCATACTTCGCTCCTCTCATGATATGACACAAGTACTCCATCTTACCGGGAGCACCACATTTAAAAGGTTCTATGTTTTTGATGTTCCACTCCGTAAAAGAGAGTGGAGAAAACGTAGCATCTCAGCATACGGATACGCAGACTAATGCTGATGTCCCAGTTGCGGAATATCTTTCTCATTTTGTTGAATACTGTTCTGACAATTTCAATGCGGCTTTTGATCTCCTTGGTTTGATCGGTATTGTCTGTGATCCATGCACCCAAGTATTTGTAGGACGGTATTTTTAATTGGTGTATTATCGATAACAAGATTGGCTCTAATATTCTCGTTCTTTGTTATTACCATGAATTTGATTTTATTGAGACTCATTTTTAAGCGGCAATTATTGCATTCAATATTAAATATTTGTACTATATATTGTAGTTCTTCTATTGTTCCTGATAATACGACATTGTCATAGTTATGACTGCTAGTTTCGCTATACGATCGAAGAGAAAGGGAGGCGAGAGCATACAACCCTGACGCACTTCTCGACATATTTCAATTTCTGATGTTGTTTTCAACTTTCACTTTCACTCGTTCATTCCAGTACACATTACAGATTATTCTTATATCCCTATTATCTATATTCTTACTCAGTAGAATTTATCTTAAGCGCCCATGCTGTACCCTGTCGAATGCCTTCTCAAAATCGACAATGCACGCATACACTTTCTAATTAATTCCGGTACATCTCTGGGACACGCCCTTGATTCCAGACAAAGCCTCTCGAGTATTTATCCCTTTTTTAAATCCCATTTGAGTGTCACCAATGTCATCGTCTAATTTTTTGAAAACTCAGTTGTATATTATTTTTAGCTTTAGCTCGTCAAAGCTATAGTACGATATTCGCTTCATTATTTTGCCTTGGCTTTCTTTAAAATTAGAACGAGCGTGGAATGGAGACAATCGTCTGGTAATATCCCACTTATATATATATATATATATATATATATATATATATATATATATATATATATATATATATATATATATATGTTGGTCAATAGCTTTAACATGATTGTGATTCTCTGTTCATTAATTTAAGCAGCTCCACAGGAATCTCGTCCTGCCATCTTGGACCAGTTTGAGTGTATATTCTATTCCTTCTATTATTATTTCAGGACCTGTGCTTCTGTGTATTCATCTTATTTCTTTCCTCTGTTCTTGTCCTCGTAAAAGTTATGTTACGTACTTTGTCCATCTATCCAGTTTCTTTATCGCATCTGTTATAAGTGTACCATTTGCGTCTCTTAGTTGTCTTGATTGACCAGATATTCCCATGCCTGCAATGTCTTAAATCTTTTTGGGTGAGTTGAAAGTATCATACTTTTGTCTAGTTCTTCAACTTCCTGACATTTCTCACTGACCAACTTCTCTTTGAGTTCCTTAATTTTTTTCTTTATCAATATATTGGCGAACTTGTATTTGGTTGTATCTCGTGTTTTGAATGAACTTCTTTGTTCCATAGAATTATCTCCTCTGTAATCCATTCTTTATGTTTTGATGGTGTTGCTGTCAAGTGTCCTTTTAATGCCTTTGTTGTTGCATGTTTTATATTCGTCTGCTTTTGTTTGATATTGCTTGTTGCTTGATATTCTAATCTCGCAGTCTCAGATTGATGTCTCTTGTAGTATTTTCTCTTATTTATTGTTATTTTAGTCTCATTATGTCCAGTTGTTTTAGGTTTTCTTTTTTTTATTTTCTCGAGTCTGGTTTCAATGTGGCCACTGCGGGGTTATAAATGATCGAATAAATTTTCTAAATTTACGTTCAACAAGAATGAAATCGATTTGATTCCTGACTATTGTTCCAGGTCCGTCCATGAGGGACTTCCATGTGTATTTGAAGTTATTACAAAAAGATAAATAAAATGTTTCTAATTCTTATCACTATATATATATATCTATATATATATATATATATATATATATATATATATATATATATATATATATATATATATATATATATATGCTTATTTTTCTGTGTGTTTGTTTCTTTAACGTCGGTCTATTTCCGCGACTAGGGTCAATCACCGACGCTAGGTAGTAGTTCCACCTTAGTGTTTTAGAAAATTTGCCAAACCCATGCCGTCCTGTAAGGAGGGTAGGGATCTTTAGCATGCCAAACATCGCATGGATACAGGACCTACGGCTTTACGCCCCCTGCGAACCGCGAAACGTGCAGACATTCAACTTGCTCAAATACAATGCCACAACCTCGGTTGATGTTAATTGTACTGTATATACTGAAAAAGTAAAAGGAGAAGCCTGGGATCGAAACCAGTATCCTTTGGCTTTAAAAAACTTGCGTACACATTTACATCAAGGATACGGTTGGGTTAGTAGTTTCGTACATATATTTGCCTTATTATTAATATAGTGGTATTTTAGTTCTTTACTACAAAATGTAGTTTTTTGAAAAGTAGTTTATGTTTGAAGACGCTAGCATTCTACCACTGAACCATGGATCCTGGTTAATAAATTTGCTGTTTTCGTGGTACTTATAGAGACTGCCTTGCTGCCCCAGACATTTTTTTACTATATTTTAAAAGCAAATGTATGTAAAGAGCCAGTTACAGAATTAATTGAATTGTGACTTGATTATTGGCTGGTTAGCTGCTTCGATTTTAGATAACGTCTTATTTTGAAGTCTAAAGATAAAAAAACCAAACTGATTTAAAATAATTTTCATACAGACGTGAGCCAATGTCTTTCATTTTTTCGTGTATACTGATATTCTTATATGATATTATATATATATATATATATATATATATATATATATATATATATATATATATATATATATATATATATATATATATATATATCATTCTAACGACGTAATTGTTGACAAACGATTTAATAGGTGTTCGCGATTTAAGTGGCCGAGATTTCTCGATCGCTAGTTCGGGTGTTATTTATACTGGGTGGTTATCGTTGAATTATTAATCATGCATGTGGTATGTATCAATCTACGCACAGCAGCTGACTACTCTGTATTGGTCAGGCATTGGACTCTAACCACTAAAGTCGTTTCAAGTCATGTCTGTCATGTATACAGAGTGTTTTGTGGAGAAAGAAAAATTAAATTTTTAAGGGCATATTCTAGTCAAAAGTCGAAATAAGCAAGAAATCATATATAAATATGTGTCCGAAAATACGTCATTTCCGAGTTACAGGGTGATAAAAAAATTATAAAAAATCGATTTTAATAAAAACATTTGAAAATGATTTAAAATATTACATTCAGCTTTGGATATTATCAAAACTGATCAATAAATATGTCTTACTGACTAAAACTTTTTTAAGTTTCGTCAAAAATATGTCTTACAGACTAAAACTTTTCTAAATTTCGTCAGGGGCGCACATGACACCCAACATTTTTTTCCAAATTTCCAAATAGAAGTAACAACCCATTTTGTAAATGTCAGGTAGCTGTCAAGAAGATTCAAAATTATGGTTCCCATATGAAAATGCAAAAATGTATAGGTTATTCTATTTAAAATAACAAAGTTGTACCTTCGGATAAACCTGAAGTTATTTCAGTCAAGAAATGGAACCAATTGGATCTAATTCTAAATTTTTAATTTTTTCTTCCGGCCAGAACTTCATAAACTTCTAACGAACAGTCTTGCTGAGACACCATGTATATATTTTTTCATCTATGTTTATGACTAGATAAATTTCTGTTAATATAAGTTGGGTCTGGTTTGCGCTCACTTTAAGAATTTTGGTCAAATGTCAAAGGTCGCGATCTCACCATTAGTGAATTTTTTCTGCAAAAATTCACTAACAGAAAATTATCTAGTCATAAACATAGATGTATAAAGCTGATAGTGAAAGTTAGATCAACAGGTGCAACAATAAATGACAAGAAAACAATTTAGAACTTTGCCGAAATATTTCGCATTATGTTTGCGTGTAAGTGTTACCTGAAAGTTTATTTCTAAGAAATTCTAATCGCAAATAAATTACTCTAAGATTTATGTGTTCTGTTTTCTCCCATCTGTATAGTTATCATTAAGTTTACCAACTTCGCTAAACAGTTTATTTTGTAGCAGTTAGGAAACAATTTATGTTAATATGCAGATTAGAATACCGAAGCTGTCCATTTAAACTTTATAGAAGAAATCAAAGTGAATGATTAAACTCTTCCTATACGCATTACATTTTGCATACTATTGCCCACTTTCACAAAGCTCGATTAAATATTTAACGGCCGGTTAGTTAATCAGAGCTTCAGACGACCAATCACAGCTTCAAAATATTTGGTTGTCATGGCAACAACCCGAATTCTAGTCTGTGATTGGTCGTCTAAATCCTTGATTAGCTAACCGGGCGTTAAATATTTGATCGAGCTTTGTGAAACTGGGCATTAAAGCCTTTTTTTGCTATACTTTAACATTGGTCTATTTCCGTCTATGGCCAATCACCGACGCCAGGAAGCAGTTCCCCTGACTAGCCTGGAATTTTTGCCAAACTCCTGCCTTTCTGTAAGAGGTGTGAGGATCTTTAAACTGCCCAACATCTGATGGACACGGAACAGACGGATCTACGCCTCCTCCGAAGGGCGTAACGTGCAGACATTCAACTTGCTCAAATATAATGCCACAACCTTGGTTCATGTTAGTTTTACAATATGTACTGAAAAGTGAAAGGGGACCCTGGGAATCTAACCCAGGAGCCTTGGGTGCAGAGGCACACATTCCTACCACTCGACCACCAAGTCTCTTACACTACTATAAGTAAAGACCTCGTTTAATGTAGGAAAGTGTTAAATTAGAAGCTTGATAAGTCCAGGAAACTGGAAAAAGCAAAGAACATACTAAAAAATAGATGAAGACATACTTGGCATCTTGGAAGTAACGTGGCCAAAGAAAGGAAATGTAAATGGGTCCGGTTTACGTGTTTTTTTCCTCTAGATCAATAAAATCATTATAAAGAAAATTCGATTAACCGTTTCAAATTAAAAAGGTATTTTGTTAGCTGAATCGAAAGCTAAGAATTTTGAGGTCGGAGAGTTATGAAAAGTATTGGCGAGAAAATGAACATTTTGTTGGGTTCGACAATTAGCAGACACACTTTATCGTAAAGAACTGTATATTGCGAGAAATGATCGAGGACAAGCTTTTAAACTAATATGTTTGGCAAAAAAAAGTTTGTAGTGGTCATTTATATTTTGATTTAAACGAAGTAATCGGCTAGTACCTGCAACAGAATGAGGTTTGGGAAAAACTAATAGTTATGAATTTACCCGGGTCGGGCATGGCCGTAAAAGTGGGCCGTCTAGGTGTCTTGTCTTAAAAGATAAGATTCGGGAGTAAGGTTCTTGTGTACTGTTTTTACTTCATTATTAATCGCTGGGGTGCAGGTATCAAGAGAAGTCAAAAATTCAGAGTGTGAAAGACATTCTTGATCGGCAAATTTTGGTCTGGTACAACGATCTGCGGTGGTATTAATTACAAGGTTTATTAAAAGGAGTAGTTTAAATGGTTCTAAGTTCCAGGGCGCGGTATTTATTAAATCAAAAGGATACCAATATTTTGCTACTGCCTTGTGAGAAACAGAAAAGAGCGGCAGAGAAAACGGGGCCAGGGTAAGAAAAGGACGTTTTGATTAACATTTTTGTGTTTTGAGTTTCTTACCGTAACGTAGAGCTATATTCTCTTTAAGAGGTCGGGTTAAATTTTCAATAGATAAGATATATCGATACACTACATAACCTTATTCTGATGGAGGCATATTTTCCATTAGATATCGGCGAAATAAGTTGTTTCGGTTTAGCATTTTATTTAGTGGTTTTTACTGGTTATAGAGAACCATACTTAGCTACAAATCAAACGAGCTACACACATTCACAACAAAAAAACACCAAAAACTAGATATCAATCAATTAAAACTAATAAAACATACTAAAGACCACAAAACAATGGAAATCTGAGAACGATAACACATTCAACAAACAATAAAAACAATTAATCCCAGAACAAATCCAAGTGCAAACATTTAAACAAAACTTAATAAAAGCCATACAAATAGACAAATTATCATAACATACCACAATAATAAAAACAGTTTTGCAATATATATATATATATATATATATATATATATATATATATATATATATATATATATATATATATATATATATATATATATATATATATATATATATATATATATTGTAACGTTCACGTTATAAAAGTCGTAGTTAAGAGCGACAAATATGTCTTAAATTTTAACGCGGAAGGTGGAATAAAAAGCAAAGAGAACTATTACGGTATTCCACAGAATCCACACAAAGGATTGTTGTTATCAAACAGCGTATAAAGAGTCATGTTTAAAAATAACCCACGATAATCTCAAGCTCTGTTTTTGTAACAGTGACGTTATTGATTGTACGCAGGAATAAGTTGCGACCCTTGAGGCGAGTGCTTCAATCCTGAAGCGAGAAGTCAGCGATGAAACCCCAATGTAGGGGGGAGCGAAGAGAGAACTGACACAGGCAGACCTGACAATTTATTTAGCTGTCAAAATAGGTCACATAAAAGATTCGATAGCATTCACACCACGGCGCCCTACAGTAGTGTTAGTTAGTGCCTGACTAGAGCAATCTACCTGAGAACACCCTTTTTCAAAAAAGAGCTAGTTGTAATAAACTAATTTCTGTCTTGAAATTATTACAGAAAATTATTTTAATTCTGCATAGGCTTTGGGACACAGTCGGAAACCTGATTTTTGTTATGGTCTCCATCCTAAGTTGGGTCCAAATAAAGTCCTGTTAAGGTTATCTGGCATCTTAGTGGATCATAGTTCTCAGTAGTGATAATTAAATTTCACTGTGGTTTCTTCCTTTAGAAAGTTGTCGGTTCATTAAATCCAGTTCCAGATAATAAATCATACTGACTATTTTGTTTCGATGTGCTGTTAATTTTTTGTGTAGTGTAATAAATATATGGAGTTTGAATTTAGCATTTGCAGATAGGATTAAGTATTAATTTCTTTATATAACTTTCTTTATATCTTTAATATGGCAATTTCTCCTAACTTGGGATACATTGGCTGATATCGAGTAGTCATCAACCCTTTGTCGAAACTTCATTGGAAGTAAAGCTTGCAATTGAACTACCCACCAGCTTCCGCAATGATGATGGTAGTTTAACTGTTGCTTGAAGTCAACCTATGTAAATAAATGTTAAAATTAAGTAACTCTAAAAGTTAAGGACTTTTCTGTCTTATGTAAACAGTTTTAAGAAAAAGAAAATGACTTTTTTAAGTCAATTCCACCCACAGCTAGCGGGTCTGGTTAAAGTTTTTATTTTATTGATTAAAATGTGTTTTTCGTTCGTAAAAAACGCTACCTTTTTTTTTAAATTTATTAATGAACACCTTTAATAATGAAAGAGTAGACCACCTGCTGCTCTTTATAAAAACAACATAAACAAGTTTTGTTTTACAGGTGGTGGCATTCCATTATCTTTATCCTACTCTAAATACCTTAAGAAAACTACCTTGCCTCTTTGTATGTACATACAAAAGAGGGTATTCTATCATCTTGTGAGTTTTTGTCTGGTTAATTTGACTAATTAAAAATAAATCAGTGTCAAAATAGATAACTGCTCCTATAGTAATTAAAGTAATAAGTGGTGATTCAACCTGCATTAGGATCGACTAGTATTTCTTACCCCTTAAATATAGGCTTCGTAATTCTAGGTCCTTATTTGGTAGAGTAGTCATAAGGTTAAACTTACCTGCAAAAAAAAGAAACATAATATTAAACGTTGTCGCAAGTTGTACAAAAAATGTTTAGCTGCTACATATGTAAATTTAGATTTAGGGGTGAGCTGTCTCATTGGCCCTTGTTACCGCCACCAAAATCTATTTTGGCGCTCCCATGTAAAGCGCTAGGACACTATGGCACTCTGTCCAGCTTTAGCTGTCTTATTAAGCCCAGACAGAGGCTTATTAGCATAGCTTTCAGCCAGAACAATATTTGTTTTTCAAAATGTATTTCTTTTCGAAAATTTCCTCAAAAATTTTTTGCAAAATTTACTAAAATCTATGTTAAAAATGTTTTCTACCAAAATTCACCAAATAAAAGCTCCTCACAGACATCAGACCCGAAAGAGATAGCAAAGTGGTCACTCATCAAAGAACTTGCCTTAGCCGACGTTGGTTAACTACAATTAAGGAACATCGACATGTATCGGAACTGCGCCGCAAAAGAGTCGTTCATATGTGCATTTCACAAGTTTTCTGCCATGCTCGTCAACTAAAATTGCGAATTTTTGTCAATAATAGATTATGGTAGGACGCATATTTAACTGCAGTTGCCACTAATATGATTCGAAATAAAAACTAATATGGTGTTGAATTTCACTAAGATTCGAACCTGTAATAGGCACTGATAAACTTCCTTGGAGAACCATAATCACAACAACATATTAAAAAAAAAACTGACAGTCGTTCGCTAACCAAGTTAGCGTCATCAGAGGATGAATAATTCTAAACATTTTACATCCAGAGCTCTGTGTATATTTTGTGCCGTTAGTTGGTCTATAACGATTGAGAGTCAAAAATTACCAATTGCCGGAAATACAACTACGTGAATTCGGTTACTATCTATTGTCGATCAAAAAACTGGCCATAGACGGCGGCACCGAAGTCATACACCTTTTATTATTATATATATATATATATATATATATATATATATATATATATATATATATATATATATATATATATATATATATATAATTAATTTTAATCTGTCTGAGAATGCTGTCAAGCAGCGAAACTATAGTCACAGAAGCATTGAATAACATCCTAGAACATCCAGAATTCGAAGGGCCACTTGCTCCAGTTAGCTCGCGCGCTGGCTACGACCTTTACCTACAAAAACCAACAGTGAAGCCAGAGAAGAAGTCTCCAAGTCTGTATGTAGTATGGACAAGTTTCACCAAGTAAGGGCAACAACAATCAATGCATTGTGTTTGTGTTTTTGTTTCTTTAACGTCGGCCTATTTCCGCGACTATGGCCAATCACCGACGCCAGAGAGCAGTTTCACCTCACTATCCTGGAAATTTTGCCGAACCCCTGCCTTTTTGTAAGGAGGGTAGGGATCTTTAACGTGCCCAACATCGCATGGACACTGGACCGACGGCTTAACGCCCCGTCCGAAGGGCGGATTGTGCAGACATTCAACTTGCTTAAATACAATGCCAGAACCTCGGTTGATGTCAATGTTACAGTTTGTATTGAAAAAGTGAAAGGAGAACCCTGGGATCGAACCCAGTACCCTTCGGTTCAGAGGCACACGCTCTTGCCCCTGAACCACCGAGGCTCTCCTTTGAACATTAATTGCTCATGTGTCGGAGCACCATCATGTTGTAAACAAACGTTTTTGTTTAGCAAATCAGGACTCTCCGCATTGGGAAATAATGCAACCAGTTCAGGCATCAATTGCAACTGTAAAAATTGCAGGTATCTTTCTTCTGTTAAATTATTTAAAAAAAAAGAATTGGCCTATAATACGGTCGTCAATAATTCCTGTCGATACATTAACCTTTTGAGAATGCTGTGTGTGAACCTCCCGCATCCAGTAAGAATTTCCATGGCCCAATAACTTTAATTTTTTTGACTTTTGAAAGCTGTCATCATGGTTTTATCTTTTATATGGTAAATAGATTAATTCTTCAAAATAGAGAATGATTTTAACATTTGAAATTTTCTTCTCATTTCTTTTCAAGTGTAATATTTAAAATTTTCTCCTGTTGAAAATAACATAAAAAGTACTATCAAAATCCTTAACTAAAAATAGGTTGTCATTAAAAAAAATGGATAACGTCATAACTTGAAAAAAAAAAGATGTAACAAGATTAAAATAATGTAGTGTAACGTCAAATTAGTAAATTCGTTGTACTACTTCGACATTTTTCAAGCAAATTATTTTTAAAGTTAATTATAGAATTTATCCGTTAGTTTATTTCCACACGTTTCGATCACCTCACTGGCACATTTTCGTTATAAAAAATCATTTAAGAAACACAAAACAAATAAAACAAGTAGAATATTTGCTAACGAAAAATGAAAGCCATATTTTAGTGTACATAAAAGCAGGCAAACTTGGAGGTTCAGTGTATAGGGAAAATCGTTTTATACATGTATATATTATTTATTCCTACTTTCAAGCATTCGAAGCTACACATTTGGCGTCATATATTTTTAGTGACATACTGCCCTTAAAAACAATAAAGCTGCTTCCAATTATAAAGCTTTATCAATTATACACCAAGGATCATCAAGTTGCCAACAAGCGTTTCATACTCTGCGTTAACTAATTCATTATACCTACTTGAAGAGACGACAAATTATTAAAGACTTAATTAAGATAACAAATATTGAAGCACAGTCGTAAAAACTTAATGAAACTGTCGACTGTGATCGGCACTTCGAGATTTATGGATCTGTTGTGAACTCGAGCTCAGAGAATTTAAGAAAATTGTCTTGCCTGATGATGTAGACCAGTTGCACATTACGGATTTGTCAGAGACAAATGAACCAGTTATTACTGATTCAGACGTTGAGTGATTAATTTGTCTCTGGTAAGCGAAAAAAGTTTTCTTGCATACAACAAATGATATATAAAATATAGGCATAGTGGATGGAGTTTTATAAATGCCAATATAACTTACACATTTAGCAAAGAACAAAATTTATTTTGTAATAATTATTTTTTAATGGGACTTGATTCAATTCAATTAAGAAGTTTTTTCTTATTGTATATCTCTAATAAAAGTTAACGAGAAAGTGAAGGTCTGGACGCAGCAAGTGCGTTATGGTAGTGAATCTTCATAGAAATAATCTGGCATCAAACATTTTTGTATTAAATGCTAATAACTTTTTTTTCTTGTGACAGAGATTTAAGTAATTTTGGTATATAGTTTTCTGTTTATAACGGAAAGCTACGTACCCAATTTGATTACAATAGCTTTTTTATTTTATTAGATAAAATTTTCTTCTTACAGAAAACCCAAAAGTTTCCCGGAAACAAGGTCTGATTATTCTGGCTAACGAACTTATCCATGCCATTTACTAAAAGAAGGTACCAAATTTAATCAAAATCGGCTGATTATTTTTTGAGTTATCGGTGTGATACATACACACACACAGGCATGTATATATATATATATATATATATATATATATATATATATATATATATATATATATATATATATATATAATATATATATATATATATATATATATATATATATATATATATATATATATATATATATATATATATATATATATATATATATATATATATATATATATATATATATATATATATATATATATTGAAACAGGATTTCGGGATTAGGTTATTTTTCCCTAGTATTAGGAATTCCTGCGGTAACCTTATCAATACGGATTTTCTACAGGATTATGGATTATGCTCTGGCGCCAGCAGCGATAGGGTTTTCCAGGAAGTCGCTCCGCCCCCTTAGGACTGTGCCTCCTTTCTAGGTCGCTGTCTACAGCTACCTAGACCTACGGTGAACTACAATGAAGACAGGGTTCGCCTAAGCCTTCAGGCAAAGTCACTTGTGACTTTTTGTTATGGCCTATACATCAAGATCAGAATGTTATGTATTATGTTGGGGTGTATTCGTTAGGAAGTGCGAAATGAAATACCGTATAAAATCAACAATCTATTTACAAACTTATTCGAGACAAAATATTTACAAATTATATACAAAACAAGATTTACAAAAGGGTTCTCTAGAATGTAAGAAAAATTATCAGGTTAACTGGACTTCCCTAACACTGGCTCGGACGTTAGATAACTTATTTGCAATAAAGTAAACTATTAGAGTTAAGAGGCAGAGGCAGTTATTACGACTTGAATTGATTAAATGATTGAGGGTTATGCGGGTGGTGTCGTGAAGCGGGACGGTGATTTTAAGTTGGTAGTTCGTTAAAAAAACGTTACGGCAATGCGGAGAAATGATATTAGGCAAGCGGTCAGTATAAGCAGGCGTGCAGCACGTGAAATAAAAGAAAATGCGAGGTGCAATATCAAGATAAGCTTGCTGCTCACTATTATTCCTACTATCAATCAACAACGGCCCCACAGGCAGACGTTACATTCAAACATAACTCTCAAACTTAAAGGAAATGTCTCTCTAGGAGGCAGGAGCTTGACCAACAACACCTGAACAATATCCTCCCGAAGTAACCAGGAGACCGGGTATCGCCAGACTGCTTCGATAGCCAGTAAGGGTGGAAATCTACTGCAGCCTGAAATATCCTAGCTGTAGCCTGTCGCCAGGACCACGACGGCTGCTCCACGGGAGATCACATTTTAAGACCTGACCATGGTTAGACCACCACAAGGGTAAGCCCTATTGTAGTCAGCCGCTTTGCTAGTGCCCTCCTGTTCTCGGGAAGACTGCATCTCCGAAATGCAAGCCTCAGCTCATAAACCCTTTGGTGGACCTAATCACAGGAAATTCCCTGGCAGCCGCTCCTCTGCGGACCGTATCTAGTACGGTAAACACAACTAGCCCAAGACAACAAAATAAAACGGGTGGTACAACAAGACAAGCTCACTGCACACTAGGGTTCTGAATATTATTTTCTATCCACGGTCTAACATTCACAATGCACATTGATACTCGGGGTAATCACCCCATGAAGAAGGCATTCATAACTCTGCCAATTCCTCCCGTACGGAGGTAGAAAAGGACCAAACACCCCCCTTATAATGCCCTTAGAGCGACCAGGAGACCGAGTATCGCCAGACTCTTTCGATTGCCAAGAATGTTAAGAACCTACCGCAGTCCTAAGTACCCTCACTGCAACCTATCCCCGGTTTTCGACTATCCGCCGCGGAATAAGTTCAAAAACACATATTAATGAATATTCGCAAATATTTTATATGATATTAA
>OZ023263.1:99948785-100016285 GCA_964006375.1 Tillus elongatus | reverse complement strand
TCAAAACTTCCCTAAATATTTTTAGCGCAAAAATTCGATACTAATTTTTCTTTCAAGAAAATTACAAACAATTTTTCTTGCAATAAAATTCGCTAAAAAGTTTGTAAAAAAAATTTCTATTGCGAGAAGATTTAACAGGAAAATTCGCCAATGAAATAAAATAAAATGTACACAATCTGATCTAAATACATACGTAGAGACTTCCAGCGGGTCCACAAATAAAATTGTCTTTTGCCTGACGTTGCCGTAAAAGTCGAAACCAGTTACACAAAGAAAAATAAGCACTTGTGAATCCACAGAAAAAGTTTATACTGCTGTATTAAATATGAAATGATTTAACCAAGTTAGAGCAACAAAAACAACCTGATCTGCTATTAAAATTTAAATTAAAAGTCTTAAGAATTCTCATCTCAATAATTAATTTTCTATGAAAATTCGTTAAAACTTCATTACATTACAGAATCGGATCATATAATTTAAAAAAGTTGAACACGCAGCAGATGCGTTATGGTAGCGAATTTTTATTAAGTGCTTAAAATCTTAATAACTCAATTTTTTATAAGGCTAGAAAATTAAATTGTGACTTGTAGTAAGGTATTTCCCAGGGCAACATTTTCACTAAATTTTATCAAAATAGCTTTGTAATTTTCTAAGATAAAATTTTGTATCCTTTTTTTTAATAAAAATTCACTAAAAAAAGTCGGGATCTCCCCATTAGTGAATTTTTTCTACGAAAATTCACTAAAAGGATACAAAAATAAATAAAAAATGAAGAAGCAAAGTTTACACAGCTTTAGTATTTGAACCTGCGTTATCACTGACTTTAAGTATCATACGCGCGCTTTAACGGACTCGGCTATAAAACA
Source organism: Tillus elongatus (assembly GCA_964006375.1). Lineage (NCBI taxonomy): Eukaryota > Metazoa > Arthropoda > Insecta > Coleoptera > Cleridae > Tillus > Tillus elongatus. Next base: position 100,015,419 of record OZ023263.1, on the reverse strand, counting down.
CATGACAGGTTTGTTGTAATAACTCATAAGCTTTATAAGCTCGTATGTCAATTTTTGTTTTAACATAGCCAATAATATCTGTTTCAAATGGATTTTTTGCAAATATTTGATCAAGTCAAGGAGAGTAAGTTAACTGTCAGTATACAACAGATGTGTTCGTCAAAAGCTACGCAAAAAAGACTGCAATAAAGCCTTAAAATACACAAATTATATACAATTTTTGAAACTACATATAAACTTATAAATAAAATCAACGATACAAAAAACAAAATAAAAAACCTCAGGTGAGTACACAGGTACATATTTATAAATTTTTATTCATATTTACACAATTCTCGTTTCAAGTAGTAGGTATTCTGTGACCGAATAAAAACAATTTTCAGCCAAAAATATTTTTACCTGATTTTTAAACCGATAAGGCTCGTTTGTTTGTCTCAAGATACGGGGTAGGTGGTTATACAATTTTGTGGCAGCATGTCTGTCTCTATCTGACATTGATTCGATTTAGAATTTAAATTAAACAGTTCAGGATGAAACGTCACAAAAATTACAGCTTTAAGGATGTATATATAAGAAGCTGTCAAGATGTGGTAATCTATAAAGTATGGTTCACAGATTCCCTTGGTCTAATATTAAATAATTGTCTAATAATTCTTTTTTGAATTATAAATACGCGTTATAGTTTTGAAGTACATCCCCATGCAAATATGTTATAGGAGAGCACTGACTGAACAAGCGATTGGTAGATATCAAACAGTGCTTTTACACCAAGATAGCTTCGATCGGCCCAAAGCAAAAAATGAAACATTTAGCTTCTTAGACACAACATCTATTTGCTGAATCCAGGTTAAATCACCCCTTACCGCGATTCCCAGTAGCGACACAAAGCATTCGAGACTCAAACTATTGCCACTCAAACTATGTACGAGGCTGTCGGAGGCTATCTAGCCTTCTAGCGAAATAGACTACAGTAGTCTTCTCAACGTTTGGAACCAACAAATTCTCACGGCACCATGCCACAAAACCTTTAACCACTTTCAATGCTCGAATTTGGAGATCCTCAAAAGTTGGTTCAGAAATCACCACAGTCACATCGTGCATACAAGATTACATCGCAGTTGTTTAAGTGGTCAGGCAAGTCATTTGTGTATGCAAGAAAAAGGCGACAAAATAGATCCCTGGTGGACACCAAGCCTAACTGGGTAATCACCAGAAAGTGCATTAACCATGCGGACCCTCATAAGCCTTCGCGAAAGATAGAACCCCAACCAATTAAGAATCGCTTCCCTAATGTCCATGTCCTTGAGCTTTTTAAGTAGGAAACAGTGATACCCGAGTCAAAAGTACGGCTTAGATAAAAAAATGCCGAGGATCCTCCGTTTCAAATCCAAGTAATGATTAACAAAATGAAGAATCCTGTATGTGGCTGTCTCCGTGGCCATGCCACTCCGAAAACCATGTTGATTTGGATCTAGCAAATTTTCTTTCACAGAGAAATCCAAGAGTCTTCCGAACACAAGCTTCTCCAAGATCTTAGCAATCACACACAACAGCGAGATGGGTCGATAGTTTTCGATAGTTATTGTGAAACATAATGACCGGGGCAACCTAAAGAACCGCGGAAAAACAACCCGCACTGATTGAAAGATTCAGATTAAAAATCAGTTGAGAAATCACGACATCCAAAACCAACCTCAAAATCCTCATCGAGATGCCATCGATGCCATACGTACCAGCAGCCCTCATGCCTCCGAAGCGCATGACTTCTTCCTCTCTAATGGGATAAACAACATACAAAGTACAACATTTGAATACAAAGTATTAATATTCTTAATCTATTGAAATAATAACATATTAACTTATTTGATAAACCTATTATATAGATGATTTCGATAAATGTTCTCTGACAATTTGAAAATAATTTTAAACAATTACGTAATCTAATTACTTAGGTTATCCAAATTGTTTCCTAAAATTTATGTAATTCTTGAATAATGTTCTCCTTGCACGAAACAGGAGACAGATTACTGATAAATGGAGAGGGAAAGGTCGAGCTTCAATAGTGTCCTGACTGCTCTTGATGAATTCGTGTCACTCCTTGAATTATCCCAGTAGAATATGATACGTAATGATCACAATGATATTCTTGATTTGGTGTTTAGTGGGCAATACTGTGAAATTTCTAGATCGGAAGATGTGCTCCTTACTGAGGATGGTTATCATCCAGCGCTAACAGTAACTATAAAGCTTGTGAACTCTAATAATTATTCTGGATACAAGAAAAATGGTGACCTCAGAGTACTATATGAAAGACTTTCCTTTGTGGACTGGTCTGCCTTACTGGCACTCGACGATGTTGACCTGGCTTGCTCACAATTCTATTCTATTCTTTATGACACTTTTGATTCTTGTGTTCCAAAGTCCCCTCCTAGATTTTCTATGTACCCTCCTTGGTTTACTAGGGAGGTGGTGAAGCTGTGTAGGCTAAAAACTCAAAGTCGGTCAAGATATAAACGTTCTGGGAAGTCGGCTGACTATGATGAGTTTAAGAGTTTAAGGTCTCAACTTAAGGATTTTTTGAATAGTGAATATAATAATTACCTCCTGAGCTGTGAACATTCAGTCTCTTATAACGCAGCGAATTTTTGGTCATTTTTGAATTCCAAACGACAGCATAATTCTCCTCCCAAAACAATGGAATAAAATGGTCACAACTTGCATTGGTTTTGCTGATTTTTTCCAGTCTATATATGTATCTCAACAACTTACACATGTACCTTAGTCTGGGGTAAATACCACCTTGGAAAATGATGACTATACTTCATTACAAATAGTGACTTTTCTTCTTTTAGAAATTGAAGATGTTCTTCGGTCGTTTAAACCTCGTATGACGTCTGGTCCTGACCTAATACCATCATTTATTTTAAAGGGTTGTGCAACCGTTTTTGCTTTCCCCTTACAGGTTAAATTTAATCTATATTTAAAAAACTGGAAAATTCCAGTGTTGTGGAAGATATCGAAATCTTGTCCAGTTTACAAGGCTGGTGATAAGGGATTTGTAGATAAAAAAAAGATAATTATAGGCAGATATCGTTATCCTGTACTTTCCTTACAGCTTTGAAAATGTTATTACACAGGCATATATTCTTCCATATAAAGAGCTTCATCGCGTCTTCTCAGCACGGCTTCATGCCAGGCAAATCACCAGTTACAAACTTAGTTTGCGCTACGTAATACATAGCTGAAGCTTTAGATCAAGTCGATGTCATCTACCTTGATATGTCAAGGGCATTTAACCGCATTGATCATGCTATTCTGTTACATAAATTAAAAGCATTTGGCTTATCTGAATCACCCTTAAAACGGATTTCTAATTACCTTATTAGTACAGGCAATAGAGGAGCCCGTTACTCTTGTCCATAATGCACTAAACTACAGGAGTTATTTTTTTTTGATAGATAGGTTCAGAATTACGTACTGAATGTAAAAACACAAAATCCTTACAAATTAGGAGGAGGGAAGTGCCGCCATTTTGAGAAAAACCGTTTCGACCTATATATTCGTAACTGTGCACTTTAGACCAAAAATGGTAATAACCTTTATTGTAGATAATTGCATTTCTCATCTTTTTTGTTAAATTTTTTTTGTATCACTTACCGTTTACAACTTATACGATTATTAGCATTCATTTATTGACTTTTTTACCTATATCTTTGTTAATAATTGTTTAAAAAATAAAATGCTTATAACTTAACTTTTCAATCGACAAATTTCCTACAATTTTTACTTGAAATTTAAGAGTTTTTTTGCTTTATTGTAAAATTCACACATTTGTGTTTTTTTACACTTACTTGTCGGTTATTTCTGTATTTTCTACCCAATAATTGGGCTTGTCCTATTGGGTAATGCAATGATAAATGAAAATAAAAAATAATTTGGTTAGGCTGCCTCTCTCTCAAAACGTGTATGGTCCGATTGTTCAGAGAACAGGAAAGGTCTTCAGAAGGGCCGTAATAGAAGTAGAAACATAATTGTTAAAAACACTAAAATAATAATTAAAAGTAGTTCAGTTTAATTCTTTACAGCAAGGAATGTAAATATTGCAAATAACTAGAGGTCAGAATTGTATCGATTGACATTGAAAATATCACATTCAGTATGTAAACAGTAAACAAGTAAATTCGCAAGATACGCAGGAATGTTGAAGTCAGCAATTTGGAAGATCGTAAACTAATTAAGAAACAAACAAAAGCATTATTGTTGGTAAATATAAAAGAGATTAATTTAGTAAGTCAGAATGAGTTAGTAAAATATGTTTTTACAATGTAGACGGTTAATTTAGTTTGCTTCAGATGTAACGACGCGATATTTGTGATTGAAATTATGTAAACATACCACTGTTGAATTAAGATTCACGATGTTACAGTCTTCGTTAGGTTCATTAATTTGTTAGTTATAATGTTATTGTTGAGTTTTGTGGGTTTAATATAGTTACAATTATACCGTTACCTATGTCTATATTTGCCTAGTTCGACGATTTTATCCTATAATTTATCCTCCGCTTCCTGATCACCAATCTATAATATAAATAACCGTTTTTTTTCATGGTTTTTCTCGATTGCTATGATGTCAATCCTTCTAATGCTCCCAGTTTCCGAAAAACCATCAACTGCTTTTTCTACTTGGAAATTTTTTACTTTAAGGGTACAAGCAAGTACCCCTTACCTTATGATGACGCCTGTTTCGAAGTTTCGAAGCAGTTCACCGTGGATGTAGCACCCGAGCACGTCTGCATGAGTTTCGTACTCGTTACAGTGTCGTTATATATATATATATATATATATATATATATATATATATATATATATATATATATATATATATATATATATATATATATATATATATATATATGTATGTATGTATGTATCACACCGAGAACTCAAAAAAGAATGGGCCGATTTTGATTAAATTTGGTAAATACCTTCCTTTTGCAGTTGCTTGGATAAGTTCGTTAACCAGGAAAATCGGCCAAGGTTTTCCCGGAAAATTTTGTGTTTTCTTTCGAAAAAAATAATATATCTCCGGAATTAACAAAGTAAGGGCAACCACAGTTGGTACGCTGGTTTGCATCCTTATAGGTAAGTCACACACCAAAATTTAGCTCTTTAGGTCAAAAGACAAAAAAGTTATATGCATTTAAAGAAAAATAAATTGGGATTTTCCACAAAACGTCAAAGTTGGGATTTAAACGTCAAAATTGGCAACATTTAGGCATAGAACTTAAATCTAATAGGGGCAATGAAAATAAAATGTCTCAAGTGTTTTACAAACCCTGAAGTCTTAGTTCCAACCGTTATTGTCCTTCATTTTAATAAAATATTTCCAGAAAATTCATTTCAAATAGAACCTTCCTCTGATTCTTGGCAGTAGTCTTAGCTATAGAGTTTATCGTTTAATGGTATATAATTTTTGTAGAATTTTCGTAAAAAATCAATAAAGTTCAATATATCCGTTATTATACAAGAGATGAAAAAAATTTGTATATATTAATTATAGAGTGTCTTGAGCTATATCTTAAAAAATATTTCTACAATCACAGGGTCGCCCATTAGTCGTTGGTGATACATTTTTTTTTAATTTTTTTGCATTTTCCTTCGAAATATAATGCATGTTTGTAAGAAAAAAAAATTGTGGACGCAGTAAGTGTGTTATGGTAGCGAATTTTGATCAAATGCTTCATATTTGAATAGCTCAATTTGCTATTAACCTATAAGGTTGACCAAGAAACGAGTTTTTTCGGGAACACTTTAAGTTTACTTTCGGAAATTTTTGTACATTTTCAAACAATAAAGGTATTTTGATGAAACATGGCACATTGTTTTTACTATATAGGTTATACTGGTAACCAAATGTGATGCCTGCTTTCTTAAAAAAACACACATTATTGCTATTAAAAAATATTTTTATGAAAATTCACTACCATAACGCACTTGCTGCGTCCAGAGTTTTAAACAATCACGCCATTCGAATGTTGTTAATTCTTTATGACTGTATATCCAATTATTTGCTTGTTTAACCTGCTGATGATCTGTATGTTGCTACGATATCGGAATATTTTGTTTGTTGTCGATGGTCAAAACTAACTAAATACCAACACACATCTCTAATTATTGGTACAAATATAGGGTTTTACAAAAAAGAAACTGTGGAAAACAATGAAAATAGAATCGCAAAGAATTGGTGTTTAATTTTCTTCGTCTCATATATTTAAAATAGGTCTACCAAAGTCATTCAGTTCATGAAAACTAATAAATCTCATTTGTTCATTGTAATGATTATATATGTAGTATGTGCTTTTAATGAAACCTAATCCAAGTAGATGATTACCTATCACTTACAACTAGCAGAATCAATTTATCAGTCTCTCGTACATTCTGTATGTGTGTATTCAAGTGTACATGAGCGTTCTAAAAGAGACTCTCGTTTGTAATTAATGGTAATTTTATAGTATCATCATTATGTAGATATGTGACTACTGTCTAGTGCAAGCACATATCAGGCCAGAGATCTGTCTGCTGACCTCTGGTGGATAAAAACAAGATGAGCCCACCAACATGGTGCGATTATACAGAAGTAATCGTGCCCTTTCCCCTCTAGCCAGGTAGAATGTCCGATGAAAGATATTAATTACCTAGAGCTCTTGAATCTTCTACTGAATAATTTACCTGACATTATAAAATTAATATAATGAATTATGAATTCGGCCGTAATGTAAATAAACAGCTGCTCTATTCGCAAAAGCTAAGAAGAGACGTGAAGTTATTTTCAGATACAGTTATTTCGGCATGTCGTTAATAATTTTAAATTCGCGTTTTGAAACTTAACTTTATTTATTTATTATCTCCACGGTAATAATATAATCAACTTTCTAGTCTAAACGTGGTATCGCCTTGTCGTCGCAACCCTTCCAGCAGAAAACAATTTGCTAGAATAAGAATACTGCAATTCAAAAAATACGCACACAATAAACTTATTAAGTTTGATTTTTTTTTCATATCGTTCATAATTCCAGGGCATATTGAACAGTTTTGTCAGGTTTTGTGTGTTTTTAATGGGTTTGCGAATTTATATCATTTAGTTACATATACAAAAATATTATTTTTCGTGGTCTGCTGCTGTTTCAGTTGAAATGCAATATGATTGTCATAATAAATACAACATTTCTATTTGATAAACAAAAGAGAATCAAGGGTTGCTTTTGATGGTAAAATATTTGTCATCAAAAGTATCTTAATGATCCCAAAGTCTGATCGAATCAAACTCAAAACGACTGTGCTTGGGTCCGAAAACCAAATCGTCAAATATCACCTTCTTTCGAATAACTTGAACATGATCTTAGTTGGCCTTAATTTGTGTAATAAAAATTTTAATCCAAACTTTTGCCATAAACCTGTTGATGTTAACCTTCAAATAAAAATTTTTGGGTGGTGGCACATCTGGTTCCATACCAGAAATCAACCTGGTTATTTTAAATATAGGAGCCTGTACATTTCTGCATTGCTCACATATGCCTATTTTCAGACGTTTCCCAAAGATTCCATATTTTTCGGAATTTTTGACAAATGAATGATACATTGTAAGATATATCTTAAAGGAAAACTTTAAAAATCCATTATAAATGGAAAAGTTTTATATATGTAAAATAGAGAGTGAATAATGTGGATATGGCAAAAGTATTGGTGGAAAGGATACCTGTGTTTTTCTAACTAATTTCCTTAAGAAAATTTTAAGGTGACAGTTTCAAATACTTTTAGCGTTATTACCTATTGGACATTTATATTGAAATTGTATTAATCACTTGCACACGCAAAGCTTCTATGTATAATACGTTGTATGATTCATTAGCCAAATAAAAATTACTATTACATTTACTGCAATTACAGTAAAACATTCAGAAATTTAGTTAAAAATTCAAATCAAATAATTTTCAAAATCTTTAAATTCTCAAGTTGACACCTGTATTTTATTACATGGTTGGGTGGTAAATTTATTACTCTTTCAAACTAAATATTAACAACATTCATAAGAGTATCAAGTTTACCGTGGAAAAGCAGACCAACAGACAACTACCATTCCCCGACGTATTACTAAAGCGTAAACTATCACGCGACTCAGGACATAAAACATATCGAAAGCCTACCCATACTGACCGATACCTTAAGGCACGGTCCAACCATCATCCAAGTCAGAAGCGAGCAGTTATTCAAACAGTAGTTAACAGAGCCAGAACAATTCCAGATTAATCGGAACTTCATAGTAAATTACATTACTTGAAACATACGCAACAGACCAACAGATAAACGGACACACCTGAGTAGTAGTAGTAGCAGTGGCGAGGAGGCTGAAACCAGGCAGGTAGGCCACAATGAGCCCTTTTTGCCAACCCCGGCAATCCAGCAACCATGCTCTACACATCCTCGGTTCCGTCGCCAAACCGCCTCGACCTCGAAATGAAAGCCATGACGATATTCCATTGGACGGTACTTACCTGGTTCCTCTGCAGAGTCCTCGACCCGTACAATTCTGCTCGAAGACTCCCAAAAGCCTCGCGTTCACTCAGGTAGTGGTAAGACGTCTCTTCATCCTCGCCGCATTCCTGGAAAATGGGATCCCTTTCGATACCTATCAATGTGAGGTGTCTTCTAAGGGCGTAGTGACCTGTCAGCACCCCAAGAATGCGACAAAGCGCAGGTCGACTCCTACCGAGTCGCCAGACAGTCTTATCTCTGTCCGGCCGCTCCACGAAGTCCCTCGCCTGCCTACAGCTACCGGCCAACTCCCAGTGCCTCTCCATGGCCTCCTCAGTCCACCTGTCTAGGCGACAGAGACCGTCTTCCTACTTATGCCTATCGCAGGCTGCGGGCCACAGAACGGCCGCCGAGAACCAAGCCTTGCGAGATCATTCGCCACCTCATTCCCCGCTACGCCACAGTGTCACGGAACCCACACCAGTTGCACCTCGTTTGTCCTGGCTAGTCCTTTAAGGGCGCCAGCGCACTCCTGAACCAGTGTTGACCTAATTTTGGCTAGGGATGGCGATCTGAGATCGAAGAATCGATTTCTCTGGCCAAATGGATCGATTTTTTAAATCGATATGTAGTACTGCATCGATCCAGTGAATCGATATTTCACCCTAGAAAATCGACATTCGATTTTTTCTGTTTTGATAAGAACCATAAAATAAAAGTATTTACAGTTAGTTGAACGCATGATACAAATAACGAGAGATATGATAATGAGACTACCTATTTTTATAACTGTCACGCGCATGGTGTAAAGTGGTGAGTCCAATGCAACAATAATATGCTGTCGTATAGTGGAGTTTGACGTTTCATCCCAACCTCTTAACAAATTACATATTTTACTAATATTTAAATGCATACAGTTGAAAGTAATTTTTTAAGTTCAGAATACTATACTGTGATTATGTGAAGCGATGATCAAATCAAGTTTATGAATGTTAACGCCCTCTAAATGTATCCGAACATCTACTCTACTTTTTAGGTTTGTTTATCCCCAATGCTAATTCAGGGTTCCCCTTAATTATTATACTTGTCTTCTGCGTATATATATATATATATATATATATATATATATATATATATATATATATATATATATATATATATATATATATGTAATATAAAAATGGAAAAGATTAAATTTAGTGCTGCGTTCTATATTATCTGAAAAAGGCAATGTAGGCGACGAAGTGGAATGTAACTTCAACCGCATTATCTATCACTGACCTATCGAAACTTTTTGATTGCGAATGACTTTGTTGTAAGTGTGGAGTTGGACTTTTATAACGTTACTTACCACGTGACGTCATAGTAGGTGGCGAGGCATATGCGCAATATCATACCTCTTGTAGGTCATTATATCATGAGTTGTATGTACTCAAACCTCAAACACATGTAAAGAATAAGAGTTTTTGACTGTTTGTCTTGATTGACTCTCATAATATATTGTGAAAGTGTGAATAACAAAATAAATTTTGTTTTTTAATGTAGCCTTTTTTCGATTGCCGGCAACATCGCAAGTGATGAGCGGAACCGCTTGGATTACAATAGACTTGACAGACTGTTGTTTCTGAAAAGCTTACACGTTAAGCATTGGGAACTATAAGCTATATATTTTCTAAACTTTTTAATGTAACAAATAAATTTAGGAAATCGGTTATTATAGTGCCTTTCTTGTTTTCCATAATCTGAATTTATATTTATATTGTAAATACAAACTCGAAAAAAAAATCGAATTTTGAGAAATCGATCTCGTGGACCTCGATTTTTTTGTAAATCGATTTATCAGATTGCGATTCGAATCGATGTAGAAATCGATCTTTTTCGAACAGAATCGCCATCCCTAATTCTGGCCGCGCAGACTGCCTGGAGGACCGCCTGGCTATCCAAGCAAATGTATACACATTTCTGGGGGCACACCTGTCGATTGGCTATAGACAGAATAGCGTACACCTCCGTTTCGAATGCCGTGGTATATGCGCCCAGAGCATCACTCTCGCGCACCCCCAGGCTGTCGATGTATATTCCTGTCCCGAAGGATTGTTGATCCTCCAGCCGCGATCCGTTGGTAAAACAGACCAGGCTTGAGGGCTGGAATGCAACCTAATTTTCTCTCCACTGATCCCTACAGGATTCTGAGGGTATATGGCCTAGTAAACCTAATATCGTCCTCTGCATTCCGTACCTTGAACGTGGAAATCGGAATTTCCTTTTACACCTCCTTGGCGACTCTTGCATCTCATATTATTGCTCCCTCTCCGCACCTGAAGAACATATGAATGACAGACCAAGGGAGAAGGGTTTTCTGCCATATATACAAGGAACCACAAACAAGATAGCCACGTCACTAAAGAAGGAGGATATTGGCGTCGTTCTTATGCCCGCAACAAAGATCAGCATTACGCTTATATCAGTAAGGACATCTATAAACCCGATTTATAGGTAAGGAATATATAAGATCCCATGCGAATACGGAAAGGTATACATAGGGCAAACATCAAGAAGGCTGAAGCATCAATGATATCTACGATCACTACAACCTATAAAGTCGAGGTTAGCTGAACATGCTATATCTGAAGTCCTATTTGACAAAACGACGGTTTTGCTCACAGTACAAGGATAATAGCAGCAAATCAGGAGCGAAGGGGTTGAAATTATAGACATCCTAACAATCTTAACTGAGATGGCGCTTTTAAATGAAGTCGAACCTACCTCCCCGCAATTAACAACAGAAATGATTCCACAGCCTCTAACAACAGGCCCCGTACATACCTTTGGATAAATCAATAGCGTTGACGCCATCTGTAATTTGGCAACGGAAGGGGTTCCGTAGGCCTTGACAGCACGAAAACTTTGAATGAACGAGTTGCGTAAATTACCCTGTATACGGGTGACTTAGCAAGACCGGTCGTTGGAAGTTTATAGAGTTCTGGCCAGAATAAAAATTTGAAATATTAGAATCGGGTATAATTGATTAGATTCTCTTAACTAAAATATTTTCCGATTTCTAGCACTTCCGGTAATACCGGAAGTCGCCATCAACTTTGTTATTTTAAATGGAATGTTGTATGTTTTTGCATTTTTAGATGGGAATTATAATTTTGAATCTTTTTTATTCCGACTATACCATGTCCAGCTATTACGGTTTTTGGAAGAAAATTATTTTCTGAAATTCTGTCAGCCGGTTGACGTTTCAAAAATTAAAACTTTTTTTTAATGGAATGACCTATTTTTCGTTACATAATCGATTTGGCGCTAAAAATTCTCCAAAATAATGGGCTGATTTAGGTGAAGTTTTGCAGATGGCTTCCGTTTGTAAGTGGTTTGGATGAGTCCGTTAGTCAGGAAAATTGAGCCCGTTTTTTCGGAAAATTGTTTGGTTTCCTTTCGAAAATTTTTATTTCGGAAAACAACAAATTCAATGTAATCAAATTTGGTTCGCAGGTTTATATTATTAAAAGTAAATACATATACCGAAATTTAGATCTCTAAGCTAAAAGAAAAAATGTTTTAAACATTAAAAAAAATGGTGTCACAGGGGGGCACATGACCAAAATATTTGTGTGTTGAACAAAATCTATTAAATAACACAGACAAATATTATTTTTCTTGGGGCATATATAACTTGCGTAAAGAGAATTACATAGATCATTTCTATGAAAATTAGCTACAAAAAAAACTTGCTGCGTCCAGAATTTTAGGTAATTACATTAGTGTGAACAAGATAATTTACTAACAATAACTTTTCTATTAGAACCTAAAGAATTATAAAAAAAAAGAAATGTCGACAGATTTGTGGCCATTGCCAACTAAATTATAAATTAAGATCAATGAATATATGCGATGTCAAAAAAGAAGTATACACACGAAAATAAAAATGACATTAATTACCTGATTCCGCTGTTTGTAAAACGTACACAAAGTGATACTTTTAAATTTAATGCCACGGCAGCTAATTACTAATTCATAAATACGAGAAATATAAAACCCATTTATCTTAAAATTCGCATCATTAACGTTGTCTAGAGCAGTTTTATAGGATTTTTGCGTTTAAGTTAGTCATGCATATGGCCCAGTTCAGAAAGAATTTCTGAGTTATGGGCCGAAATGAAGAAGAAAGTGTATATATAACGACTACTCTCCATTAGCGTGATTAAAAAGATTATGTCGCAAGATAACGGCTTACAATGATTTATAAACATCGTGAAAGAAGCGAAAGTACTGCAATACATAATAAGAAAATTAATCACAATGAAGCCGGTTTAAAATTTCTTTCATGTTATAAGCGACTTCATATATTTTGTTTATGAGATAGAAATGTTGAAATAAGTACATCTAGAATCAATAGAAATGAGCTTGCAATTAAATGATAAAAGTGACATCAATTAAAACTAATGGCTTGCACTTTTTTGATACTGATACCTATTAAAATAAATTAGCTTTGTAGTATTAAACACAAGCAAAGATTGTAGAATATAATATTTAGCAAACTTTTTGTATAGTGAAGGGGCCAAATAAGAGCAGTTGCAATATTTTGTTATACTTATGACAATTTCAACAATTACGAGGTTTGTTGGTTGAGTGCTGGCCCTGCTTTTCTGGGCAGTATCTTTACTGGTAATGAACCATGGTTTTAAAATTTGGTGAGGAGTTGTAGGTAAGAATGAAGATCATATTGATGTTTTTTTTATTCGCAAGGCATTTTCACCATGTGTTCGTTCCTCTTGGCCAAACCGTTGAAGGGAGTTTTAATTTCGAGGTTGTGAAACGTTTTGAGCCTGTGTTTTTCATTCTCCGGAAATTTTCAGAAGCGAATCGCTAGATCCTTCACCATGACAATGCAGCCGCTCACAGGTAATTGGCAGGCTGTTTTTGGCAGAAAATCGATTACATTCGCTGTTTTTCCTCCCCATTCGGTTGATATGGCAGTGTTTGACTACTTTCTATTTTCAAAGTTGACATTTGAGGGACATGGAGGTCATCAAAGCGGCTATCACAAGCCAGATGAAGACCCCGAATTAAAAATAAGAGGAATTTTATTTTTTTAAAGAGTATGATAGTATCTATGGTATCTATTCGTTAGAAATTAGTTTCAGAAAAAGAAATGATAGTCAAATAGTATACAAAAGTTTATAGCAGAAAATGATAACAGTACTTCCACCCACATCAATTTATATATGATTAACTTAAAAACTCTGGACGCAGCAAGTGCGTTATGGAAGTGAATTTTCATTTAAATGTTTTTAATTACAAATATATCGCTCTAATAGGAGCAGGAATTAATTTTGTTATCGGTATAACCTATATAGTAAGAACAATGTACCATATTTTATCAAAATAATTATTTAAGAATGTACAAAAATTTTCCGAAAATAAACTTTCAATGTTTCCGAGAAAACTGGTCTCCTAGCCATTGAACCTTAGGTTAATAGCAAATTAAGTTATTGAAATTTGAAACATCTAATGAAAATTCGCAACCAAAACGCCCTTGCTGCGTTCATACAAAAATTTTTCGAAAATAAAGTTAAATGTTGGTTTCCTAACCAACAAAACATAGGTTAATAGCAAATTGAGTTATTGAAATTTGAAACATTTAATGAACGTTTGCTACCAAAACGCACTTACTGCGTCCAGATTTTTTTCTTGCAAACATGCATCATATTTCGATAAAAAATGTTAAAATGCAGTAACGAATTTGTTCTACGAAAATTAGCTAAAAATTATAGACCGTTAAACCATAAACTTCACTAAACCTACAGCGAAAGCATCAACTTAACTGAACCGACAGCCAAAGCATCAGAGAAAGGGTGTATTTGAAATTGAATTTTCTGTAAATATTTTAGTAAAATGAAGGGCAATGACGGTTGAATCTGAAACATAAGGGTTCGCAGAACACTCTTCTTGCAACATTTTCTTTTCACAATCCGTATTTGTTTCACGTTCTTTGCCTAAACATTACCAATTTTGACGTTTTAAATTGCGAGTTTGACGTTTTGAGGAAAAATCGGTCTGTTTCGTTTTCAATGCGCCACCTTATATAATTATATAATATATATATATATATATATATATATATATATATATATATATATATATATATATATATATATATATATATATATATATATATATATGAATGAAACCGACCTAGGTTTTGGGTTCCAGGGGTCCTAAATAGTGCTCATGTGGAGAATTTTTTTCAAAAGTCGGGATCTCCTCATTGGTGATTTTTTTTTAAAGAAAATTCACTAAAATTAAATTAAATGCGAGCATTAGACGGGGCGACATAGCCCCTTAGATTGTGATGAAGGATATATTTTGCTTTTCCAAGATGGTGGATTTAATTTTTTTAAGCGTTATCACTTAAATCAATTGAAATTAGAAGGTTTAACATTTTGTTAAAGTGATAGATGACAAATTTAATTAGAAGTAATAAAAATACTCACTTTCTTAATGATCCAGTGTTTCGTTTTTGTGAAGTTGCATATCTAATAAGGCTTTGGATCATATAAAAAGTTTAAGTAAGGAAAGAAAAAATTTCGTTGAGCAAATTCCGTACACATTTAGGAGTGCACATGTCCCAGTGATCACAAATTCATTATATTTCTTATGTAGTGACATAGATAAGGTTAAAATAGTTAAAGGTCGGTTGAGTACGAGAAAGGCCACAAGTGTAGACAACAGCTAAAGTCCTTGGCGATGCGTTGGTTTTCTGGTACCTCCCATCTGATAATGTCTGAAGAATTTTCTTCATTGATTTTATAAAAGAGAATGAATTGTCATAGAATTTGAATAAGAATCCACATACATTTTGTGTCACATAAGACTGTAGTGATATTATCAAATGGTGTGATATTGTCGTAAAGACATTCAAATTACAAAGTGAGCTTCGTCCTTTTTATTAAGCTTTTCTATTATTTCTTACGGATCCTATCTCTTTCTACCACTATCTTTCCCCGTCAAGTATGATGGCTGATTCGGAAAAATTGTCGGAAACGCATCATCAGTTTATTTTGGGATCCTCCTTGGAACGATAAGCATGGCACAATCTGGTCTTTTGATTCTCTTCAAGAATTGGTTGATACAAACAATAGAATTCTTTGGCACTTTGAAATCCTCCCAGCCACTTACTTTTCTTAACCTCACCTGAGGGAAAACCAAATGTCGGCACATATAAGTACCCAAACTATAAATATTATTTTTACAGTCGTGACACCCTCGCGACATTTTGCAGTTAAATGTTTGTTCACGATATAATTAATTAATATAACCTAACTTCCCACTACACTAAAATTATTGTTTTAGAAGGTTTACTATTCTTTAATTACACCTTCTACTTACAAATTAACATTAACATTAGAACAGTTGTCAGATAGATTTGTTTACATTTTCAATCCATCCAAGTTCATGACTTCACCAACAGCCACCTGTCACTTGTTACAGGACCTTGTGTTCACATAGGGTACGGCAAGTCATTTCGATGAAATAAGTTAATAAACACAAGGTTCACTGATAGAAAAACGAAATAAAATGTCCTAAAAATGAAGAGGAAAATTGGCTTGCTAAGATAAAGGTGAGAGGTAAAGTACAAAATTTGTTAGGGATGTTGATGTCAATGTCAAAAGCTGTCGCAATTAATAAAGTGCGGAAGTTACAACGAAATAAAACGAACTACTGGAGACAGAAAGTCATGATCCAAACGATAAAACGGCATCGCCCTATAAAACAAAATTATGGTTATGTTTTACATTCAACAGAGACAATCCCAAGGTAATGCAAATTATTTTTATTTGAAAAATGCCTTGCGTGACCTTTTGAACTGCCTGTATTTTTTATCAAGGAAGATTATTTTGGCGTAATTTTTAAATGCTGGTTTAGCATTGAACCCTTTAAATATTACAAACTTAAAATTATCTTACTGAAGTGGCTTTTTCTATTCTCAAACCTGCATTCAGTAATTAGATATGTTCTCGGGCTTGGACTGTAATTAAAGATTTTTGTGCAATATGGAAGGTAAGTAGCCGTTACTGCAACTCGGTTATTACAGTTACTGGTGGATAAGGAAGTGCGATGTCAGAGGGCAGAGAGTCTCCACGCACCAATGGGCTCACTCGCGGTCACGATACGTGCGCAGACACCGTCATAAGCCGATACCAGGATTCAGGGAGTTACGACATTACCAGACCTTTACTCTGTAACCATAGAAATACCGCAACGATTGCGATTATTACCACCGCATAACATATTTATAATCAGTGTTGCTCGCATGCTTAACTGCAGGACGATTAAAAAAGTTTGTAAAATATTTCAGGCATTTAATGAACGCATTAGCAGCGTTGTAATCAAAGCACACATTATTGGGATGGGCGGTTTGGTTTATAGGCGGAACGGTAATTAGAAAATGTAATTTTGCGATGTAAAAGAAAACCTGTAAAAATTATAAAACTTACAAAAAATGTGCATAATTGTTGTTGGAACCTTACAAATTTAAAGAGAATATCGTCTACTTATGTTGAAATTCGCCCAAAATTTAACCATCAACCTTTCTTCTTAAATGTCTTCAATTATCTCTCACTAGCCCAACAGTTATAAACTATTTAAGATGCACTGACTCAGAAAGAAATACACTTGTGGCTAAGAGACACAAGTCTAAGGCCAGAGGTATGCGCTTGGGCATATTTGCCGATCGCACTCAGTACTGCATAGGCAAGTTATAACTATATTTGATTGGTTCCTAGTTCAGTGCGAAAATTGACTACCGTCCCTAGAATTACCTCACATTTGTATCTGCGTTTTAGTGAATTTTCTTTAAAAAAAATCAGTAATGAGGAGATCGCGACTTATGAATTTTGAAAAAATTTCTACAAATGGGACCCCTGGAACCCAAATCCGAGGTCGGTTTCAGACTTTATATGTTTATATATATATACATATATATATATATATATATATATATATATATATATATATATATATATATATATATATATATATATATATATATATATATATATATATATATATATATATATATATATATATATATATATATATATATATGTCACACCGATAACTCAAAAGAGAATGTGCCGATTTTGATAACATTTGGCGAGTACCTTTCTTTCGCAAGTGGCTTGGATAAGTTCGTTAGCCAGGAAAATTGGACTAGTTTTTCCCGGAAAATTTTGCGTTTTCTTTCGGAAAATTTTTATATCTCCGGAAATAACAAAGTTAGGGCAACGATATTGGGTGCTAGGGTTTATATCATAAAAAGAAAACCATGCACAAAAATTTGAATCTCTACGTTAAAATAAAAAAAAGTTATAAGCTCTTAAGTTTTTATTTTTAACACGTCAAAAAAGTCACGATTCAATACGTCAAAATTGACATGTTCTAGATAAGAGTACCCACATGAAAGGCTATGCAGCATAAATGTCATAAGAAGTTAAAAAGCCTTAAGTTTCAGCTACAATCTTCATTGTTCTTTATATTATTAAATTATTTGCAGAAAATTAATTTAAAATAGACCCTTTGTGTGATGCTTTGGTAGCAGTTTCAGTTATTTAGTAAATTTTAAGGAATCAGATTACGCTTGTTATTTAGCTTTTTTTTCAGTTTGGCAAAGTGGAAGTTTTTTATGGAGAAGCGGTGTTGGTACGTAGTTTCTGCCTTGTGTGGACTTCTGTAAGGTGATTTTTTTACAGTTTGCATTTCTAGCTCCGTTGTAGCATGTTTACCTTGCACAGAACCTCAAATTTACTTTAGGTCTCTTAATTGTATTCTGCAGTTGAGATCAAAGCATTTGTCCGATGGTTAATGCATAAAGGGGTTCCTTTAAGTATGTTTCTGATTTATTTTTCAAAAAACGAACAATACGCTAATCTGCTAATTTACCTATAAATGTTATTAATATTTAAAAAATGAAAACAACGCTCGTGCCTCTAATAAAGTTCTCTTCGTCATTAAAACTTTAAATGAAATTTCCTTCTCCCGTTTCGCATCCGTTCAACACATTGGGCACAGAAAATATAGGAATTTACTTAAAATTGTCATTTATAATTGAAGGAAAATAAAACTTGTTCTAGGTATGCAACGAAAAAATTAACACAAAATAGAATAATTTCTAGATTCTAAAACCTACTGTGACGCTATAATGAAACGTTAGATGAGACGAAAACCATTTCAGGTTAAGAGTTCAAAAAATGTTTAAACAGTAAAATAAGCTTTCGTACTCAAAAAAAAAAAACAAGATCGTTATAAGGCGTAATACAATAGTACATAATAGTCCACGGCAACAGTACATGTCATATTCAACTGACAAATTATTATGATAAATGTCAGATCAACTTTCGAAGTGACATGTAAATAAGTATTTTATTTTCTGACATTTGTAGTACAAATGTAGGCATGCTCTTCTTACATTCATATTTATTTTTGGCCGTCACAATTTTACTCATAGAGTTGGATACAATTTTAGTGACTTATGAATTTTGAAAAGATTTCTTCAAATGAGCGCAAACTAGGCCACATAGAACCCATATCCGGGTTAGTTTCAGTTTTTATCTGTTTTCATATATACAGGGTGACGCATTTCTAGGGTAAAGCTCAATATATCCATTATTATACAAGATATGAGAAAAAATTTATATGTTAATTATACGATGTCTGGTGCTGCATCTTATAAAATTATTTTTATAATCACAGGTGGCCCATAAGTCGCTGGTGATGCATTTTTTTTCCTAATCGAACACGCCTTATATTATTGAAATTTTTGCATTTTCCATCGAAAGATAATGCATGTTTGTAAGAAAATAAATTCTGGACTCAGCAAGTGCGTTATGGTAGCGATTTTTCATAAAATGTTTCGTTCGATAGCTTAATTTACTATTAACCTAAGGTTCGTTGGCCAGGAAACCAGTTTTTTGGGCACATCTTAAGTTTATTTTCGGAAGATTTTTGTATATTGTCAAAAAATAAAGTTATTTTGATGAAATATGGTACATTGTTTCTCCTATATATATTATACTGGTAACCAAATTTGATGCAAGCTTTATTGAAAAAAATATATATTTCCCATTAAAAACATTTTATTGAAAATTCACTACCATAACGCCCTTGCTGCGTCCAGACATTTTTTTTTTAATTGAACAGCTTTCTATACCTACAGACTCCAGTTGTGAAAATTTGTTTGTCTTTTGTTTTTTCAATCTTAATTACAAATTAGGTATATGTAAGGTATATATAATTTGAATTTTATGTATTCTTCAAGCAAATTTTGAAAAAAAGAGTTAATCAGATTTCGCAGATTTTTTTGTGTTTCCGTAGAAATCATTGTTCGAAAAATTTTTCAGACATTTTGGTAACTAATAATAAATGTCTATTAAGTTATTATAAAAAATTTTTTTCCGATTTTCGTAAAAAGTTATTTGCAAATTTTCATGCAAAAATTGTTGGGTAGTTTCGCCGAAAAGCTTTTTGTGAATAATTATCTCTTGGAAGGTTGATAAATAGCTTGAAGAGGTTCGTTGGCCAGGAAAATCGGACCAGTTTTTTTGGGAACTTATAGTTTTAATTTTTTTCGAAAAATTTTTGTACTTTTTCAAACAATAAATTTATTTAGATAAAATATGGTACATTGTTTCTACTATATAGCTTAAACTAGTAACCAAATTTGATGCCTGCTTTCATAAAAAAAAACATGTTTGCAGTTAAAAACATTTTTATGAAAATTCACTACTATACTTGTAAGGGGTACCTTTTTTTGTATATATTGAATAATAGTGAACGCAGCCCTTTGATGACACAACGTTACAACCCTCTTAGTAAACAATAGAAGTAACCTATTATAATAATAACAATCGACTAACGGTCACATAATATAATTACATAGCTCAACAATCAATCACCAGTCGATATATTACTTAGTAGTTGTGTTATCTACTTAAGAGTAATCATGCAAAAGGCAAAAGGTTTATTACTTGTCAAAATAATGGCGAAGCCTTAATCTACAGGCGTAATGAGTCGGGCGAGCGGGTGCCAAAAGTGTCTAGTAACAACATCACTAACCTGTAATTAAATATATACCTGAACACACCATCGTTCATTTAAGCACAACCTAATATATACGAGGGGCATTCAATTATTAGTTCATCAAACAGTTACCAATTACACGCTCCACTGAGCGACTCAACATCAATGACTATTTACATTCAAAGCTCCTTTGAGCAAGCTAACTTTAAGAGCAGATTCGATATAACCATAGATATATAAAGAATAGAGATACAATTATTTACATTTTAAAGCAATCAGAGATCTGATAACATATTAATGTATTTGGGCGATTGTATGGTCCACTGTATAATTTTACTACGCTTTACCTAACACTGTTGCCAAACGTTCGTTCACGCCCAATGTTTTCAGCTTATGACACAAAATTTAATTTAAAATATTAAATAATAAAAGCGTCTTGTCCCTATTTCATAGTGAAGCTATTATTTATAACAGTCTCCTATAGGTACAATAAGTATATCAATAGAACTGCTGGAGCTGATGCTTGATAATAAATATAAAATTTATGAGGATGCGGTAATGCTAGAATCTCAATATCAAGCGGCAACCCTGTTCACTTCTTCCAGTCAACATTTCTGTCATTAGTCGTCGGCCGCCCAATTTTACAACTCTTCTAGGCGGTGTTGCTAGCAGTCGGAATTTTTGTATTAGTGATTTTTTTAGTTTTAATTGTGTTATTTAAAGAAAAGTTTATTTATAAACATTAGAACATGGTTCGCCAGTGTCAGGTGTGTGGAAAATTGGATTCAATTCTTCACTGGTGACATAACAAACACGAGTCGGAATTATTTGCGACGTTGTCGGGAGTCGGAATGTTATGTGGTCTCTCTCTCTCGCATCTCTTTCCCACTTATGCTAATGGTTGTTACAAAACAAATGGCTATTTATGAATGAATAGTCGAGTCTCCTTTTATTATAAGTCTATGGATATAACGCTCCAACTTCCACATTAACAGCAGTTCCTACTCAATGCTTCACTGAGCAACATTATAAACTCTTAACAACGCACATCAGTGCCTCAGTACTGCTTTTCAACAATGTCTCGAAGTGCTCAAATCATAGCTCCTCAAACAATAATTACTCAATTAGTTACTTAAACAATAAACAATAGTTACTCAGATAATATTTAGACAATAGTTACTGAGATAATAGTTACTCAAGTAGTTACTCACACGATAGTTACTCAAACAATAGTTTCTCAGACAATAGTTTAACCTGTGTGTTTAGTTGGGTGCTGTACCCGGCACTGGGTCCGCGCCGGCTTCCAGGAGTGCAATAAGGCAGCAATTGCCTCACCTAGAGTGCTCGCCTACACACACACCCCGCACGTCTATCTTTAAGTAAACAATTTTTAAACGCTCATCGCTTGAGACTTTGGATCTGATGGGAATACTTGGACTAGTGAAACGTATTCACCCAAGAACGTGTCTGTCTAATACATATCGATAATTTTCATAATAAAATAGCGTTGTGAGCAGGGTGAAAAAAACATTCCTTACATACTTTATTTATTCTTTAATGACTTAATGCCTTAGCACCCACATCAACGTTACTCTGTTGTTCGTAGCCATTTGCTTTAAGGATTTTTAACAGTCTTACGTCAGTTTATATTTGCTTTTGAAAGATTTCATAATCTTTACTGCTACCTGACTGTCTGCGAGTATGTAAATCTCTCTATTTCTGAGTCTTCTTTGTAAGCACTCCTGTTCAAAGATATTTATAGCAAGAATTTCTGCTTGGGAGATGGTGTAAGTTTTTCCTAGGAACTTATCGAATCTAAAGTTAGGTCCTCTTATTCCCAGTCTTGCTCCCTTCATTTGTTTAGACCCGTCTGTATACCATATAGAAGAGTTGTTTGTCAGCCCTGCACTGTCTCTGTCCCATGCTTGTCGGTCACTTATGACCACGTCTAATGAAACTACCAAGTCCAGTTTAGCTGGCATTGGATATGTTGGTTTGGGAAGTGACTCCAATGGAATAGTTTCTAGGATCTTCAGGTGGCCAATCAAGTCGCCTGGTATGAATTTGTCGTTTCCTAAATATTTAACTACAGATTTTTTCATTGAACACATTTTTATAAATATTTGCTACCAGGTCCTGCATCATAACCTTTTATTTATTATTAAAATTAACTAATAATGATAAGTAGTTACAAGAAAACCTAATACCTCTGATCTGACTGAATGTAACTGATTAAAAAACATGCAAATCGGTTAAGGCATTACCAAACAATCGCTAAACATACACAGTAAAAAACAAATATAGGCGTCAAACTCGTCTTTTAAAGTCAGTTAAATTAGTTTTATTTGTAATTAGCACACAGAAAAAAATATTAATGTGTCAATAAAGGTTGCCGAATGACATTAAACAGATATAAAGGTATTTATAACATTGCATGTTTATCTACAGCACACAGAAGCACGTGAATAGATGTCTTAACTATTTCAAGAATCTAAAGAACCCGTTCAGCCTCAATGATTTTCAGCTCCTGTTACATTTTGAAACTTATTTGCATTAGTTAACCTTGCATCACACTATCACATAATTATTGGTACGTCGATTTAGTAGACGAAAAATTATGACTGGTCTAATGTAACTGCGTACGAATCAATATAATGGATTGTAAATCAAAGAATGACGCCATGGTACAACAATGTAAAGCATGGGCAAATACCTATAGGTAGCCGTCTGATTTAGATTGTCTAACATTCATAAATAAAAGTTCGCTTTCCATTTGTCAAGTGCGTGAATATTGACTGAACATAAAACGTATGTAATTACTTTAAATCAGAAGCATAGTCCTTGAAATATTTGGCGATCACAACATAAATTTAAGGATATAGTGCGATTACAAAATCGTTCCGCAAATAAAGGATTGCAACGATTCAGAACATACTGTTTTGGATTTTAACCAAGAAACTAGTTAAATGACTACAGTTTTCACAATTCGGAAGATATGTAAAGCTGTCGTTGGCCTCGTTAAAAAAAATTATTCTTATGAGAAAAGGATTTAGCTTCATTTTGTGTGGTGAAAACAAACTGTTTCCTCCAACGGTGATTGACCATCACGAAAATGCTCATACGTTTGAAGTCCGAAACAGCAGGCTTAGCGAATTGTCATAGATATGTTTTCCAATAAAAATTTGTGAAACACCAACGAGATCGTCTTTGTGGTTATAATTTTAAACCTGCTCACCAGAATCTACCATGCGGTAGAACGTCATATATCGTCTTTTTCCACATAGAAGTCTACTGAATATATAGATTTCTATGTGGAAAAAGACACTGAAATCATAAGGGAAAAAACTCTCGACGCAGCAAGTGCGTTATGGTAGTGAATTTTGATTAAAATGTTTTTAATAGCAAAAAAATATGTTTTTTTAAGAAAGCAGGCATCAAATTTGGTTACCAGTATAATCTATATAGTAGAAACAATGTGTCATGTTTCATCAAAATAACTTTATTGTTTGAAAATGTACAAAAATTTCCGAAAGTAAACCTAAATTGTTCCAGAAAAAACTGGTTTCCTGGTCAACCTTATAGGTTAATAGCAAATTGACCTATTCAAATTTGAAGCATTTAATGAAAATTTGCTACCATAACGCACTTGCTACGTCCCGAATTTATTTTCTTACAAAGATGTATTATATTTCGATAGAAAATGCAACAATGTAATAACATAGGGCGTGTTCGATTTAAAAAAAAAAAGAAAATTTGAATCACTAACGACTTATGGGTCAGCCTGTAATTGTGGAAATATTTTTTAAGATGTAGCTCAAGACACCCTATAATTAATGTGTACATTTTTTTTTCGTAACTTGCATAATAACGGATATATTGAGCTTTAATGATTTTTTACGAAAATTCGACAAAAATGATATACCATTAAACGATAAACTCTACAGCCAACACTACTGACAAAGCATCGGAGAAAGGGTCTATTTGAAATGAATTTTCTGAGAATAATTTAGTAAACTGAAGGACAATAACGTTGTAACCAAGAGTTCAGGCTTTGTCAAACATTATTCTTGATACATTTTCTTTCCATGGGTCATATTAGTTTCAGGTTCATTGCCTAAATATTACCAATTCTGACGTTCTAAATCGCGACTTTGACGTTTTGAGGAAAACCAAAATTTATTTTTCTTTAAATGCCTGTAACTTTTTTGTCCTTTAACCTACATAGCTAAATTTATATATAGGTAGCTTACCTATAATGATATAAACCTGTGTACCAAATTTGGTTGCCCTTACTTTGTTAATTCCAGAGATATAATTTTTTTTCGAATGAAAACTCAACATTTTCCCGGAAAACCTTGTCCGATTTTCCTGACTAACGAACATATCCAAGCCATTTACAAAAGAACGGTACATGCCAAATTTTATCAAAATCGGCCCATTATTTTTTGAGTTATCGGTGTGATATATATATATATATATATATATATATATATATATATATATATATATATATATATATATATATATATATATATACATATAAAAATTGAAACTGACACCGGATATGGGTTCTGGGGGTCCTAGTTCGCGCTCATTTGCAAAATTTTTTTCAAAATTCAAAAGTCGGGATCTCCCCATTAGTTATTTTTTTTCTACGAAAATTCACTAAAAACATAAATGGCTTACGTGCTCTGAAATTCCCAAATCACTGTCCATCCATTAACCTAAATTTTTAGACTCGCCAACCAAATTACGTGTTGATAATAAAGATTACACAAAAATCCTCGATAAATATTTATTTTACCTCTGCTCACAATTATTAAACCTTTACCTAGATTTAGCTAACAATTTATTTAAATTACTAAGCACCAAGTTAATAACTTTTAAAGCAACATCGAACATAATTGGATATCGTTAGCATACTGATGTAACTTACAATATTACACCACCTTTGACAAGTCTGTGACATATAAATGAAACCGAAGTGGGCCTAAGACCGAACCCTGGGGTACACCACGATTAATTTGAAAACGAATAGAGAATACACCATTCAATATCAATCTCTTACTTCTACCTGATGAATAGTTGTCCAATGGCTTTACGTTAGATTGACCAAACGCATAGTACAACAGATTTTTACACAAAATTTGACGGCGTAAGTGTGAAAAGCGTTCGTATAATCAAGCAAAACCAAACCGGTCAGCATTATCTGATCCCATGCGCGATATATGTATCTGGATCTGCAGCAAAGCTGTACTTGTCCTATGCATAGGACGAAAACCGGACTTAAGGCTCTATTTATCATTTTATATAAGAAAAGAATTAGGCTTTTTATGGGGGGGGGGGGGGGTCGGCTTTCGTGTAGCTGGGAGTAGTTTAGCTTGATATGATAGGATATGATTAAAAGACTGAAGTTGGACACTGTGGCTGGAAACTAAAACAAAAAAAGCCTGGACGCAGCAAGTGCGTTATGATAGTGAATTTTCATAAAAATATTTTAAATAGCAAATATGTGTTTTTTTTTAAGAAAACATACATCAAATTTGGTTACCAGTATAACATATATAGTAAAAATAATGTACCATATTTCATCAAAATCACTTTATTGTTTGAAAATGTAAAAAAAATTTTCGAAAATAAACTTAAAACGTTCCCGAAAAAAAACTAGTTTCTAGGCCAACGAACCTTATAGGTTAATAGCAAATTGAGCTATTCAAATTTGAGGCATTCAATAAAAACGCGCTACCATAACGCACTTGCTGAGTTCCGAATTTATTTTCTTACAAACATGCATTATAATTTCGTGATCTAAATTCCATACATTTAAGGCTGACTCAGAACTGACCCTGATAGGGGGAATCCGCCTGTGTAATTAAAAGAAGACATTGTTTAATCTATTTCAACTGAGCAGATTTTCCTGGTTAACGAACTTATCCAAGCTACTTGCAAAAGGAAGGTACTCACCAAATTTGATCAAAATTGGCCCATTATTTTTTGAGTTATCGGTGTGATACATATATATATATATATATATATATATATATATATATATATATATATATATATATATATATATATATATATATATATATATATATATATATATATATATATATATATATATATATATATATATATGTAAATTGAAACCGACCCCGGATATGTGTTCTCGGGGGTCTAATTAGTGCTAATTTGAAGGAATTTTTTCAAAATTCGAAAGTCGAGATTTCCTTATTAGTGAATTTTTTTTAAGAAAATTTACCAAGAGCAGAAACACGTCAAAAACCACCAAAAATAATAACAGAGTTATGCGCTAGATACGTATTTCGAATTTAGCGACAGCTACTGATAAAGACAACTTCGTTGTCGAAATACGTATCTAGCGCATAACTCTCTCTTATTATTTTTGTGTTTTTGAGGTGATTCTGCTTTTTGTTTAAGGATGTGATTAACCCATTATCTTATTATTAAAGCTAAATTAACGTCTGAATTAACAAAAAATATTATTTTTTTTTAAACTTGTTTTGGTCTCGAGCAAAGCTCTTTTAGCCACGCTCACTTCAGGTCAACAACTAGTGCTTCAGCTCCCTACTATAATACGATGTTTTACATTAAAAAAAGCGATTCTCTATGCTATCGTCTACCAAGCTTAGCAAACAAACCCTCAAATTTCCTTTACTTCATATAAACCAATAATTTACGAAGAAAGACTATGCCCATTATACTTTACATTTTGTTTTAGTGGGTAAGGTGTATGTGTTTAAATCTTCTTGACTGCGATTATAATTAAGGAAAAAAGACATGGGATCACAAACTTCACGCCTAGGGGTCCACCAAGGCGACTTTATTTAAGACAAACTAGACTGAACCACGGTAAAGATGGGTTAGACACAGGGACAGACAAAAGGAAACTATAAAAGAAAATTAACTATAATGTCAATTGCTTCGACAAAATTACTTTAAAAAGCCTGGACGCAGCAAGTGCGTTATGGTAGTGAATTTTCATAGAAATGGTCTGGCAAAAAATATTTTATTATAACTTTTTTTCTTGTAACATAGAAATCTAAATTTTGGTGTATAGTTTACTTTCTATATATTAAACCTACCTACCAAATTTGGTTATCATAATTTTTGTATTTTCTAAGATAAAATTTTTTTTCAAATGGAAACTCAAAATTTTTCCAGAAAACCTCGTCCGATTTTTTCTACTAACGAACTTATTAAAGCCATTTACAAAGGGAAGGTACATGCCAAATTTTATTTAAATCGGCTCATCCTTCTTTGAGATAAAAATTTTTTTCGAATAAAAACTCAAAATTTTCCCGGAAACACTCGTCCAATTTTCCTGACTAACAAACTTGTCAAAGCCATTTACAAAAGGAAGCTACATGCCAGATTTTATTCAAATCGGCTTATTACTTTTTGAGATAAGAATTTTTTTCTAATGAAAACTCAAAATTTTCCCGGAAAACCTCGTTCGATTTTCCTGACTAACGAACTTATCCAAGCTATTTACAAAAGAAAGGTACATGCCAAATTTTATCGAAATCGGCCTATTATTTTTTGAGTTATCGGTGTGATATATATATATATATATATATATATATATATATATATATATATATATATATATATATATATATATATATATATATATATATATATATATATATATATATATATATATATATATATATATATATATATATATATATATATATATATATATATATATATATATATATAAACATATAAAAATTGAAACTGACCCCGGATATGGGTTCTAGGGGTCCTAGATCGCGCTCATTTGAAGAAATTTTTTCAAAATTCAAAAGTCGAGATCTTCCCATTAGTGAATTTTTTCTAAGAAAATTCACTAAAAACAAAACAAAATTTTATCTCTTTTTAAGATGAGCTAAATTACCTCATGTAATTTATTACATTTAATGAAGTTCAAAAGTATGTCCATCATTTCGTTTTCAGCATAAAACGCTACATGCAACAAATATGATATATTCAATGGTAGTGAAACTCCTTGATCAAGACTTTAACAAAAAAATATAATTAGCTTAGTTATACAATTTATAAAATTACTTAACCTAATTATTTTTATTTGCTAATTAACAGACGTGATTAAAGTCAAATCACTTGATCAAATATCCGCATCAAATTTAAATAGTCTTCTGGACACGTACAAAATTCGTCCTTTTTAGCACCAAGTAATAATCAATACCTATGTATATTCAATGGAAGTATTACACATACATAACCCACATGTCTTGTAAACTTGTTTAGTATCAAATTACCAAAAACAAGGACACGATCTAACAGCACGTTTACATGAAAAAAATCTATATTCATCGCATGACCTTATCACTTTTACTGCTTTAATTTAATTTAATTATATCAAGGTCTCTTTTCTCTTCTTATAAATACTTGATGTTCTAAAAAATTACCTAATTCCATGGTTCATCTCGTTAGCTGAATTCGACCATAATGGTCTTCCGCATTTCCTTGAAGTCAGTCGTACAATAATAATAATTAAGTAAATGATAATATATCTGATATTTAACTACTCTACATTCTTTCCAAGCAAGAATCTGCTTGGTAAAAACTTAACTGCGGTTTCTACATGATGACTTTATTAGAAAATGAATTATATAATTTTATTGTGGGGAATATTGTAGTCTAAAATAATTTTAGTTAGGAATTATGCTTTTTAGCTGCGTTCTGTGAGTTCAACGAGAAAATGTGAGAATGAGTCAATATACACACTCATTTTATTTAAGCAGTATTTTTCTACCCCTGTTAAATAATCCTTGTGTTATCAGAATTTTTTCGATTCATCTTACGTACTTACTATACAAGATGTTTCAAATATGTCTGCCAAAATTTCTAGGACGTATAGTACACCAAAAAATAAGTATAGTTTAAAACTATTTCCGAAAATGTACCCCTAAGGAGCTACAGCCCCTAGAAGAGGACTCCAAAAAAATGGTTTTTTGGCATTTTCTTCAAAACTACTACAAGTAACTTAATGAAATGTGACACAGGGGCGTAGTTTTTGATGCCAAATATGACTAATTTGTTAGAATATTCATATTCAATTCAATGGCGTAACTTACAAGGGCGTTCGAATGATTCAGTTGCCATATATTTTTTGTGCGTGGTGTTATCTAATACATTTATCGAAAATCTCAAAGCTTCATTTATTTTACATAAAAAGGTATTCTTGTTAAAATATTTCAAAGTTGACCGTTCTCGAGTAATTTGCAGTTGAATGTTTTGTTTTTTTTTTTCAAGCTTTTAAAATCACTTGTTCAAAATGCCTTCGAAAATCTTTTGAATTTTTCTGCATATCTTCTCACAGCTGCATTCGAATTTTCCAAAAACCCACCCAAGGTTAAAATCATATCAACTGATGTCCAGCACACGTATAATTTGAATGTTTTTAAAATAAATAACAGAAATAATAATGTGACAATTACGTCCGTCAAACAATGTCAAGCTGATATCCTGCTCATTGGCTTAATTCATATCATAGCGTACTTAAAAGATTTTGGATTTTGGACAAGTGTTTTCAAAAGCTTGAAAAATTCGTCAACATTCAACTGCAAGTTACTCAACAATGGTCAGCTCTAAAACATTTGAACAGAATGCCTTTTTATGTAAAATAAATGAAGCTTTCAGATTTTCGATACATGTATTCGATAAAACCACGCACAAAAAATATATGGAAATTGAACCAGTCCCCTTGTAAGTTACGCCTCTGAATAAAAAAAAATTCGGGGTACAGCAAGTACATTATAGTAGTGAATTTTCATAAGAATTGTACACTATTAGTAAGGTATTTTATTTAAACTAATTCTTTAAATTTAAATGGACCTGGGAGATCGGTTTTAGAGGAGCGATTATTTGAAGAAATTTATATTTTCTATGAAGCTAGAAAAGTATAATTTGGTAGATATATGTAAGTACTGCAAGTCTCTTTAAGAACATTGTGTTACAAATTTCATTAAAGTCATAGAAGTTTTCCAGAGAAAAAATTTTATTATTAACAAAATGAATGTACATGCGAAATTACAAATATGGCAGGTATTTTTCCTTTTAATTGCTTGGATGGTTTTGTTTTATTGACCCAATCGAACTATTTTTTGCAAACAAAACAAACAAAAAAGTTTTTTATAACCAGTTTAGTTATTCACAAATATCATTATGTTATTTAGTACCCACGCTGTGTTTACATAGGTGTTACTATGGTTCAAGATTGAACATTCTAGCTTGATAGGAAATGGAGTTATCGGATTTCATATATTTTTACAAAAATTCTCTACCATGATGTATTTGCTGTTGCTAAATCCACATTTTCTCAAAATGATGAAATATTGTAGCTCTCTATGTAAGACTGACAGACAAGGCAACCTCAATTTAATTTTTGGAAAAATATTTTAAACAGATGAAATGGGGTAACAATTTAAACATAAATTGAAAATCTTGGTTAGCTGCTGTGTCGCAAGAGTACCCCTTCCCCTTCTGCGTACCTACAACCACCCTCGATGCATAAACAAGAACAACGTAAACAAGAAAATGTTATTGGGAACAACCCGCAAGAAAGTTACGGGACCTACGGTAAATATAGGGGTTTTGGCAAATGGCAACCCCGCTGATTGTTTACTGTGACATCTTTTTGTAGCCCGTTCGTTTTAAGTTTGATTTGGAGCATTTGTTTACAATAGCAGAGTAACCCTGATATATCTGTCTGACCTTGTCTAACATTATAGGCACCCATTCGGAGGTAATTTCAGGTCATATCGTAAATTATTTATTTTTTATTTAGTTATAACTCAAAATTTAAGTTCAAATTTGGTAGCGGGGACCACTTATATGATATCTACGTGCATGCAAAGTTTTAGTTTCATACTTTTAGTAATTTAAAAGATATTGCGTTTGTAAACAATTTTTTGCATATTTTTCTAAAAGTATTCGAGTCTCAAAACTGTCTAACGAACTCATCCAAGCTATTAACAAAATGAGGGGAATTGCCAATTTTGGTTAAGTATTTTTTGAGTTATCGGTTGGATACCTATATATATATATATATATATATATATATATATATATATATATATATATATATATATATAAACTTTTAAACTGACCTTGAATTTGGGTTCTAGGAGCACTAATTCATGCTCATTTGAAGACATTTTACAAAGATCCTACCACCAATACCTCTCTATTAGTGAATTTTCTTTATGGAAATTCAGTAATGTGAATATTCTAACAAATTAGTAATATTACAAAAAAATATAATAAAAAACTACGTCCCTACGTTACCTCTAGTAATTTTGAAGAAAATTGAAAAAACCATTTTTGAGAGTCTTCTCCTTCATTGGTGCTGAAACGATCGACACGTCCTAAGAATGTGTTATGGTGAATTGAGTTCTCCAAATTATACGTGTCAGTGCTCGTTACAGGTTCCAATTTTCACCTAGTGAATTATGACAAAATGCTAATTAATCATATTGTGTAGAATAAATAAACGACTGTTAGAACGTTGGGCCTATTAATACTTGTTCTTTTCCAATGTAAGGGCACGTAGAAGTGTCTGTAGATGTGCTCTGGCCATCATAAGAGACACATGCCGGTTTCGCTCTGATTACAGCTCATCAGTGTGCTATACTTATGCTCACTAGAACGCATCCAAAACAAATTGACTAAATATAATCAGACTTTAGAATGCTCAGTGAGGTGAATAACTAGTGACATCTCTCTGTACATACTAGGGACTAGGTATGGCAGAATAATGAGCCCTAATAAGAGCGAAACCGGTATGTGCCTTTTATGATAGCCAGAGCACATCTAACAGACACTTTTACATGCCCTTACGTTGGCAAAGAGCAGATAGTACTAGTGCGAATGATTTAATAATCGTTGGTGTGCTCTTCACAATCTATATGGTTAGAATTGTGTGTCCATCACGACTGTGGTGAGAACCTAGTCACTAGTAAATACAGACAGATGTCACTAGTTGTGATCCACTTCACTGAATACTCTGAAGCCTGACTATATTTAGTCAATTTGTTTTTGGCGTTCTGGTGGTTGTTAATATGGCCCACGGATGAACTCTAATAAAAGCGGTACTTGGCTCTTATAATAGCCAGACTGCATCTAACAAACTCATTTAGATAAGTAAATATCGCCTAAACCGTAACATTTTTGTGTAGAGTACATATGTCACCAATTTTTCGTTGGATTCAATAATATAGGTAAAAATATGGTGTTCTATTTAAAACAACCAAGTTGGTAGCCACTTCCGGGAAAACCGTGCACTTTTCCAAAGAGATGGATTGGTAGAAGATGGAGCATGGAGTGGCCAGCTGGGTCACGAGACTTGGTACCATTAATTATTTTTTTCTGGGGACAGATGAAAAATAAAGTTTATGTAGAAGATGTTCACCACCCTGGAGAATTTAAAAATCTAATTTGCCAAATAATTCCTTTAGTAACGCCTCAAATGCTAATCAATAACTAATACCTTAAATGATCGACCAGGGATCAGGGTACTGTTTAGTAAATGATGTCATTTTGAGGATCTCATGTGAGAGTTTTTTGTTTTGTTTTTAGTTTGAATCATGAATTTTCTAATGGTGTAGTTCCTGAGTGAAAATAATTTTATATAATACATACGTAGCTTTATCTGCGCTGGTTTTAAATCTCATAAATTGGTGTTGTTAATATTGCTTACTACAAGCAATACTAATTGTTTTAAAATTCCATAAAAAGATGCTATGCTATTTCTTGGTTTGGATTTAAAGTTATTGTTTTTTCTCACCTAACACGTGACCGCCCTGGACTTTTAAAACAGTGTAAAGTCCGTAGAAAAAATAATGTTGTCATGTTTTTTGAACAATCTCTTATCAGACAAAAATAGTGCTGCAAATTGAATCATACCTTCCACATAGCTGTGATAATTTATTCTCTTCAGAAAGACATTCTCATGGAATTAATTCAGGGCCCATGACTTGATCACAAAGAAAATATTTGTATTTTTGTACCCATAGACTTTTTGAAACATTATATTACTCGAGTTTTATTGAAAAAACGTCAATTTTTACCCAATCACCCCTTATTTATCCCCTACCCTCGGAAGCGATGTTACCCAAAAACAACTCGAAACGTTAGTTTGTCGATTACTAACTGGATACCAAATTTGAAAATGATATCTAAATTCGTTCGCAAGTTATTGGGCCTACTAACAGACAGGCGTACATGCTGACAGACCGACCGACCGACAGAAAAAAACATTCCGTTCCAGAATCAAGTTTTCTATGTTTTGAGGCTTTTTTCGTCGTTTTGGCAAAAAAAAATCGAAATTTTTGTCAACAACATTCCACGTTGCAACGATGTGGAAGTAAAATTGGAGATTTATAAAGACCACTGAACATTTTTTACCAATTAGGACAAACAATTAAAGCTATTTTTTGGCCACTCTATACAAAAATTTTACAGGACATAGCAGTTTTTATTTTTTTAAATAAAACGTTAATCAACTGAAACGCGTTTATTTTTTCGATTTTATGTTAATTGATATAAAATGCTTCACCACTTTGACTGTTTAGGAATTCAATTTTTTGGTCATATTGATTTTTAGTTTAATTTTTCTTCACAACTCTCCAACACACTGAGCATCTTTTGTAACTCTTTTACCGTATCTTTTGTTAGTGTTGTCATCGGCGTACCTTATTCGATGGAGACGGTGTCCATTAATTTTTGTTCCTGCTGTCTTTTCCTTTAACATATTTATTAGATCTTAAATGAATAAAATGCTGTAACTTATTGAAAAATCTGTATAGTGCATACGTTGTGTAAAAGAATAAAAGTTTGTATCTAGTTTTAGGACAAGAAATTCATCCTAGAGTTTGTGCAGTACAGTTATAAAGTAACGTATATATTTTGGACTGACCATACATACTTAGAAGTAAGGGAAAGAAATGTATTATCAAAGTTACATGATAAGCAACAATGTATCCATTCTAATGTGTCATTATATAGGATATTTCTAGCGGCTGGTGATAAGTTGAGGCAATTACTGTAATGAGATCGTAACTCTTCCCCTAAAGTCAGCCGGTCAGGACTTCCCCTAACAACGAACCCCATTACCAAATTACCGCACGCGTGTATCGCATTAGCCTTGTCTGTATGTTTAAACACCTCACGTGACCGCAACCCCAGACTTGATAATTTCATAATAACCAGGGGTGGTGATAAGAGGTTAAAAGCTTGTGCTGTTTTCTGGGAGTCTTTGTAAACTTTGATGAATATGTTAGATATAACCATGCTCTATTAAACGTAACAAGGATTGATAATACATAATATAATTAAAGGCTTATTTTTATCTTGTTTGTTAAAATCATTTCCAGTTTAATATAGAACTGAAGTGTGTCTATCAAGAGCAAAAATGTAGTACATTCTCGGTAACAAATTTGGGCACCTAACAATTTACCCACCCTCATCCACCGTTTTAAGTGGAGTGTAAATTTAGACCTCAGAACCCTTTTATATTTTCTTCAAATCCAACCAAACCTTATTTAGCACTCTGAGCAGTTGGGGACTTAAAGTTCTTTCCTTTATCTCTTGAAAATGGCTTCAATATATATATATATATATATATATATATATATATATATATATATATATATATATATATATATATATATATATATATATATATATATATATATATATATATATATATAGGGTGTTAAAAAAAGACGGGGCAATATTTAAGGGGTTAATTTCCCAGGTCATTTTATGAAAAAAAAATTCCCATTAATATAGGTGCTAAAATGCATTGTTTCCAAGATACAAGGTGTTAAATTTTTTTTGTAAAATAAAGATTTTTTAAAAATAATTCAAATATCTCCTCACCGATTGTTTTGAAATTTGGCAGCGTTGTTTGTATTAATAATGGGCTGATTTGGCCCTAATTAGATACAGATTGTTAAGTCCATTGGCATTAGGGATACATCTCAACAAAAATTATTGTTCGTGTTTGTGATTGTCTGTATGATAAATGGACATGCCATAAGAAGGTTTTTATTTTTTATCGTGTAAACGATTCAACATACGGAGAAATTTCAAGAGACAAAAAACTTGTAGTTTTGATCGCAATATTAGGGAGAATGGTGGAAAAGCATAGAAGAAAAAGTGGTTCCAAGGGACTGTGAAGGCATCCACTGTATCTGCCCCGGGGTCCTTTCTACAAGAAATATACCGTCGGCACTTGTGAGTGGCGGATGACGCAAACAGGTCAATTTCTGGTGGGCCAAACTGCGCCACGATGCTATTGAATGCGTCCCTGCCTAGGCACCATTCAGTATCGGCAGGTAAGACGCGAGAGGCTTCGTCTGCCTCTCGGTTATCCGCCGAGCTGACGAATGAGGCGAAGAGCCATAAGTTTCGGTTTTCCGACCATTGCCAGATAGTTCGTGCTAGGCGATTTAATATGGGAAAACGAACACTCCCCATCCTGTTGATGTATGATAACGCTGTAGTGTTATCCGTTCGGATAAGGATACTGACATTGGTTAGAGGTCGTAGAAGATGGCTTGAAGCTCCAAGACATTGATGTGATGGTCTTTCTGCGAAACGGTCCACCAGCCGTTTGTACTTTCGCCATTGCAAAAGCGCCCCAGCCGGAGAGACTAGCATCCGTGTAGATTTCCAGGTCGAAGGTGTCAGTCTTTAGAGGATTAGACGACCTATGGATGTTGTTGCTCCACCAGTTCAGATCAGAATACACTTCTGAGTTCAGGGTCATTATGGCCTCGTAATTGTTCGAGGCGTCTGATAAGGCTAAGTGCTTCGCGCGCTCAAAGGTCTTTGTATAAAGCCATCCGTATTTTACCCCTGGACAAGCTGAAGTGAGAATGCCAGCGAACTGTGCAAATTTCTTAATTTTGCATGAGTTATGATGTTGGAAATAGGGTATCCAGTTGAGAATTCGCTGAGGCTTCTCGTCTGGAAGTTTAAGCGTCATTCGGAGGGAGTTGAAGGTGAACCCCAGGAATTTCCACGTGGTATTTGAAGAAAGTAGACTCTTCATCGAATTGATAGAGAAGCCAAGGGATTCCAGGGTGCGAATTGTAGTAGCGACGAGGCGACTACACTCCTCGCTGGAGCCACCTAGCAGTAAGAAATAATCCAAGTAATAAAGAGGCTTTACTATTATCAAGAGGTTGAAGGGACTCAATTTGAGCCTCTTCTGCAATAAAGTAAGATGTTACCATTTTCGCAAATAAATTTCATGAAAAGCCGATTGTTTTCGTTCTTAAAAGGTAACTTTAAAATAATCAGTGCCATCAAAAAGTACGCCGAATACGCTTTCCAAAAATTAGTCGCCTGACCCATGTTATTATTCTAGAAATTAAAGGGTTATCACCATCCAAAAAGGGGGTGCTTTTAAAAAATGTCGATAATATATATATATATATATATATATATATATATATATATATATATATATATATATATATATATATATATATATATATATATATATATATATATATATATATATATATATATATATATATATATATATATATATATATATATATATATATATATATATATATATATATATATATATATAGATATATATATATATATATATATATATATATATATATATATATATATATATATATATATATATATGTGATGATTTACGTAGGCCATGCATTAGAATTTTATTAGCTTGCAGTTGGATTAAAAACTAAAAATTAGGCGTGCTGTCATAATCAATCATGTCCGTTATACCTAAAATATTTTCAGTCCTCCAGATAAACATAATGTGCAAAAGTCGGTATTAACTTCCCTTCTTTGAATAGACACCTGAATTTTTTACATGGTTCGATTGGCCTTCTAATTCTGACTTTAGACAACCTAGGTTATATGCACTTATTTGTTACAGGTTTTGACATATGTCAATTTTTCCGAAAAAAATTACCGCCGTAGTAGTTTACGAATAAATGTTTATCTCGCCAACGGTTTACGATCAGGAAACCAAATATGTAAAGCAGTTAGCTGAAAGTACAAACTAACTCCTGATGTTCAACCGATGGTCCCACTTTGTACCATGTGGGCTCAGGTGATTTTCAAATGCCGCATTCAAAAATTTTTAAATACTCAATTTTTTCAAATGGCACATAGTATGTTTTTGGCACAATTCAAAAGAAAATTTAATTTTATGATCAGTTACTTAAGCGTCTCCTATACCTAACTTCAACTTCTACCGAGTTATTCAAAAAAATCAAATTTCCAGGTATTCCTTTTCTTTCAAACATGTCATGAAAACAAAAGAATAATTGCAATTAAGAAGGTGACATTTTGTCAAAATGTGAACGAATTGTGCTAATTGACAAATAAAATTGACTCGAAATAGAAAATTATCCAAACGAACTTGCTTGTAATCTATGGCATGTGTTAAAAAATTATTTAGGGAAGTTCTCACAATTGAGAGATAATTTTATAAGTATTGGAAACGTGGCTAGACCCATTACGAGAATCAAACCACTAACAATGAAGATACTCAAATTACCATTCTTGAATATTTTCAACCGCATCCACAAACATCAATACGAACGGCGTCTTTGGAATTGGGATTTGCATAGTCTGCAATACAAACCATCTTACACCATCATAGCGTCATAAGATACATCCTTTTTCATTCATGAGACTTTCGACAGTCTCGATCTCAACGAATTCAGAAGTGCTACGCACTCTATTGAAAGTAGAATTATAGAATGTTCGAACAATTTACGTTAGAATTCTGTCAACATTGTTCCTGTTCGTTAATCGTTTATCATGTGTAATTAAAGAGGAATCCATATTTTTGATTAAAATTATTACAATTGTCTTTTGTTTCCATCGCATATTTGAAAAAACAAGGAAAATGTCGCAATTTCTTGATTTTTGTTGAATAACTCAGTGGAGGTTGAAGTTAGATATAAGGGATGCTTAAGTAACGCACCATAAAATTCAATTTTCATTCGAATTGTGCCAAAACATTGTAGGTGTCATTTAAAAAAATAGGGTATTTGGCAAGTTTTGAATGCGACATTTGAGAATCGTCTGCGCCCACATGATACAAAATGGGACCATCGATGAGACATCAGGACTCCAGCTAACTGCTCCACAAATTTGGTTTCCTGATCTTAAACCGTTAGCGAGGTACATATTTATTGGTAAACTACTACGACGGTAATTTGTTTCAGAAAAATGTACATATGTCAAAAACTGTAGCAAACAACTTCATATGACCTAAGTTTCCTAAACTCAGAATTAGAAGGTCAATCGAAGCATGTGAAAAAAATGTAGGTTTCTATTTAAAATAGGAAAGTTGGTACCGACTTTTGGCACACTCTGTATAGCTGGAGGAACGAAAATATTTAGGTATAACAGCCATGATCGATTATAACAGTACGCCAAATTTCAAGTTTCTATTCAAACTAAAAAACGTCTACGTAAATCATCCTGTATATATATATATATATATATATATATATATATATATATATATATATATATATATATATATATATATATATATATATCTGTGTGTGTGTGTGTGTGTGTAGCGGGAGATATGGGCCGGTTTTATCCTTTTTTCGCCTCTTCAGTATGGCATACCTGTGCTCCAGCAAGCCTAGAAACGTCACAGAGTAAGCGATGGCGCTTTGTGATATTTTCCACTGTGTCGGGACCAAATACGGCAATTGTGTCGGTATACTTTTCCGTTAAGACAGAAACTTTCCTCATCAGAAAAAACAATCTTCTCCACAAAATGAGCGTCACCTGTTAGTTTTGCCTCAATATTTTCCGAAATTCTATTCTTCGATCTGGATCATCTTCCGTAAGTTCTTGAGTATATATGTGTGTGTTTTGATTCTTTAACGTCGGCCTATTTCCGCGACTATGACCAATCACCGACGCCAGGGAGCAGTTTCACCCCACTATCCTGGAAATTTTACCCCCTGCCTTTCTGTAAGGAGGGTAGGGATCTTTGACGTGCCCAACATCGCATGGACACGGGACCGATGGCTTTACGCCCCATCCGAAGGGCGGAACGTGTAGACATTCAACTTGCTCAAATACAATGCCAGAACCTCGGTTGATGTTAATTTTACAGTTTGTACTGAAAAAGTGAAGGGAGTACTCTGGGATCGAACCCAGTACCCTTCGGTTCAGAGGCACACGTTCTTACCCCTGAACCACCGAGGTTCTTTGAGTATATATAATCTTATAGGGTTGCATCTTCTCTGACTTCATAATATTCCCAACCGACCGCTGAGATATGTTGTTGTCCAATGACAATTGACTTGTAGAAGTTTGAGCGTTGTCCTCAAGTTGAAGTAACATATTTTATTTAGTTTTGTTTCTTCATTAGTAACAGTTTTTGGTCGGCCAGATTTAGGCATAGCTCTAACACTTCCAGTTTTCAGATATCTTCTGATAATTTTGTACACAGTTGACTTGTTGGTATTTCTTAGGGGGTTCAATTTATTAAACCAGCGACTAACTTCTGCATATGATCGTTCTCTATCTCTAAAGCCTTGTAAAATTAATATTTGTATGCGCTCTGACTCACCCAGATTACCCATTCTTACAAAACTGATAAGCGTAAGCAGCAAGTTTTAGAGTACGACAATGTCAGCTCAATTCATTTGACAGTTATCCAACATGAAGCACATTTAGCTTTCCTAATGATGCGAAAGATGATCCAGACTGCAGAAAAAAATCCTGCCATTTTGTCGAATCTTAAACGGCCAGCATTTACTATACTCTAGAGTTTTTTTTTAGTTTGGTTGTGTCATCTTGCACTGTACCTAAAATGTAGACTTATTGTCATTTAAAATGTTGACATTTTCATAAATCACATTGATTTAGGATATTTAGTTATTTCTGGACACCTGAACTTTAAATGTCGATAACTCGATAACGAGTGAGTTTACACATAGGGTGTTCGTCACAAAATTAGGTTAAAACTATCCTAAAAATCCAAAAATGAGGACAAATACAGCATGCTCTATTAAAAAAACTTTAATCAGCTGTGCCTTTCTGGGTTACCTGTTTCAAAGCACTGCAATATAATGCTCCTAACAAAATCCTATAACTTTCGTAAGAAACTTTGCTAAATATTATCTTCCGTTGGTAATAATTTAAACTGACACTAGATGTAAGTTCTAGGGGTCCTGATCACGTCATAATCGATTTTTGTCTACAAAAGTCGTAAAAAATCTCGCTAACACCCAATTTGTGGCACAACAGTCGAGTTGATGGTTTCTTTTAGATACGTAGGCTCTGTCTTTTATGAGCTATCTCATAAGTAAACGATTGACCGATGCCAAATGAACAGGGAACATATCTAAAGAGAATTTTAACATTAGTGGAAATCAGTACGTAGGCTACCACAAAATAAAATGGTTTTTAATATGTAAAGTCTTTATTCTCAAGTTGACCACAACAATTAAATATTGAAAGTTCATGTCTCGTCTCCAATTTTCTAATGCGAGCTGCTATAGAATGACAACATGAATGTATACCCCACATTATTAAATAGTGAATATAAAGACACGGTAGACAACAACAATATAACGTCTCATTTAGATTATCAGGACTGCAAAAATTCACTTCATTGTATGGCTTGTATTCTGAAAAAGAAAATAAATATAAATACTTGATAGCGACATTTCAATTTATGCATCAACAGCCAATATTTTAAAAAATCTGGACGCAGGAAGTACAAATTTTTATAAAAATATTTCCAATCTTCTGAGCTCATTTTTTACTAAACATAGAAACTTGAAAGTGGGTGTATGCTATATTCTCTATAAAGGCAACGTATACACCAAATTTTATTAAGATAGATTTGTTATTTTGAAGATATAAAACGTTTCCACAAAAACTAGCCGGATTTACCTGGTTCACGAACTTATCCAAGCCATTGACTAGAGAAACATATCTGCCATATATCTATATATTTGTGTGTGTAAACCAGCAGACACAGACCGGTTTCGTCATTCTTAGGACTTCTCAATATGCCATACCTGCGCTCTAACAAGTCGTCCTTAAGGTAGATATTGCCATAATATGCAATGAAGAAAAGTGCAAAGCGCCATCTCTGGTGTTGAGACTGTTCTAGGCTTCCACAGCAGCTTCCACGTTCACACAGTACAGCAAGAAGGAAGCTGTGGAAAGAAAACTATCGAGCGAGAACAACTATTCCCCTGGCCAATACTACGACGGGCATTGAATTACATCACTCTCTAGCCACCGTCAATTCAGTCCTGCCATTGTCCTTTATTTTACTAATATATTTGTACAGAATTCATTTCAAATAGACCCTTTCTCAAATAACTTACCAGCAGTTTAAGCTATAGAGTTCGTGATTTAATGGTCTATAATTTTTAGCGGATTTTCATTGAAATAGTGCTGCAAATTTATCACAACTCGAAGCGTTCCTGTGTCGGGTGCTAACTGGATACCAAATTTTAAGACGATATCTCAATTCGTTCTAAAGTTATCGGGGCTACAAAGAGACAGACATACAGACCGACAGACCAACAGACCGGCAGACCACCAGACAAAAAAAAGTTCTTTTCCAGGTCATCTTTTCCAAGTCTATTAGTTTTGGCACTTTTTACGACGTTTAAGTAATAAAAAAAATTCAATTTTTGGCGCCGATGCCATACTTTCACACGTATTGACGATGTGGAGGTAAAATCGCTATTGAGGAGATCACAACTTTTAAATTTTACTTCTCTGGACTTAAGTATGAAACTAAATTTTAAAAACTGACGAAAACAGTGCGTTATAGGAATGAGTAAGGTATCAATATGGTTTTAAGAGTTTTAACGAAAAAATGTCAATTTTTACTAAATCACCTTTCATTTATCCGCTACCACTGAAGCAATCTTACCTAAAAAGAATTCGAAGCGTTCCTTTGTCGGGTGGTAACTGGATACCAAATTTG
Organism: Tillus elongatus; assembly: GCA_964006375.1. Classification (NCBI taxonomy): domain Eukaryota; kingdom Metazoa; phylum Arthropoda; class Insecta; order Coleoptera; family Cleridae; genus Tillus; species Tillus elongatus. The sequence continues at coordinate 99,972,765 of OZ023263.1, read as the reverse complement.
AACATAATATCTCAATTCGTTGAAAAGATATTGCGCCTACGAATAGACAGATGTACAGACCTACAGACAAAAAAAAATTCGTTCCCCGCCAGCCACCTCTATTCACTCCTGGTACGGTAACTATCTTGGGGATTGTTTGCACGATTTTTTTCTTGTCTAAGCATGTTACTGATTTTTTTTAAAGCCCTCCGTGAGCTCATCTGCAAATTTTCCTAATACTTAATGTTTACTTCTTTTGGAAGAGAAAAGAAGGAAAGTTTATTTCTACTTTCCATTGCCTTTTTAGAATTATTTTTGCACATGAATATACTACAAACAACTCCACCAGGCATCTAAACAGATATTTAGGTTATGTTATCTTTTGAGTTCTTGTTTTAAGTATATATAACCTATCTTTTAGTGAATTTTGATTAAGAAAATTCCCTAATAGAGGTATCGATGGTGGAACTTTCGAAAATTTTCTTTAAATGAGCGCGAATTAGGGCCCATGGAACCAATTTTCATGAAAGTTATATATATATATATATATATATATATATATATATATATATATATATATATATATATATATCCAACCGATAACTCAAAAATAATTCACTGATTTGGACCAAATTTGGGAATTACCCTTATTTTTTTAATGGCTTGGATGAGTTTGTTCATCAGATTTTAACGCCCAATTTTTCTTAACAAAAAATTAAAAAATATGTTTAAAACGCAATTGTCCAGTTTCACATAGCTTGATTAAATATTTAACGGCCGGTTAGTTAGCTTCAGACGACCAATCATAGGCTATTATTCGGATTTTTGCCATGACAACCAAATATTTTGAAGCTGTGATTGGTTGTATTAAGCCTTGATTAGCTAACCGGGCGTTAAATATTTAATCAAGCTTTGTGAAACTGGGCATTTATCTTTCAAATGCTTTAAGTGATTGAAACGAAAATCTACAACTTTCTTTCTTTTGGTCAAAGAAAAATAAAGTTATTCGAAATTAATATTTAAATAATCCCCTGCAATGGTGGACAAAGACAGATGACGTTACCTGTACTGCTATGCTATTTGAATAAATGATAGCTAAGAATATAAACAATGGAAGTTACAATCATTGCAAGATGTCAGAATGTAGAACATTGTGAAATGTACGACAGGGACACCATCCAGGTGCGTATTTAGGTAGTATGTCGTCACGACAGCTCCAGTTAACACAAAATGTTATAGATAGAGACTGTGTACAATCAACTAACAATTTTGTGAATTGTCAGCCCTGGCCCATTTTTTTCCTAATACCGGGACAATGTTTGCGTTCAAAAGCGCTAAGTTTTAGCATGCGACTGCAAGCGGCTTGATAGCGCTGATTGACATTATATGACACCGCTGATCTTTAACAGCAGCAAGTTGCTTGCAAGCTTGACAAGCGCATTATTTCTACGCTTCGTCGCTTGCGCTTGTTATGTAGCGTTGTTGACATTTTACAACTGACTTTTAACTAACCTAACATCCTGAAAATTACAAATGTTATTACTGTATCTAAGTAACTCTATAAAAGTTTGTTTCTAAGAGTTGCTGTTTTGTTTATTAACTTTTGAGAGTTTCTATTTTGTTTATTAACTTTCAGTTTCATTTTTTTAATGTCCGTCACTAGTCTAGAGTTTTATATTTTTTATGTTTTGTATATTACGTATAATAAATATCTACTACTATAACCGTGGTTGCTAAGATGACTCAAATGCAAAAATGTTATGATGACTCATAACAAATTTTCAAAAGACTGATATCACCGTCTAGGTTTATTTAGTCCTTAGTAAATCCCTTTAAATAGGTCCCGTGTCGGTTGCAATCCTGTAATTCGCTTTTTTTTAGCTAGTTATGAATGTTTTTCCTTAGGCGCATCATCTTCGGCACTTCTCCCCTAAATGTAAATAACCTTTATATACTAGCATTTATTTACATAAATTGTAAATGCAGAAATTGATTAAGCAAGTTAGAGTTCATAAGGTAGCGTTTTTAAACGTGTAACTTATTTATTTCTGATGCGAAAATTATTTACATATTCGTATTGAATAAATAAAAATACTTTTGCTTCGAAAAAAAAAGAGATCAAACAGAAATAAATGAAACGCTGAAGAGGGGAAGGGAAAAATAAGGCAAGGCAAAATTTTGATGTGTCAGTATTAAAACATTTTACAAGACTGTGCTAAACATTTTAGTGAATTTTTATTTTAAAAATTCACTAATAGAGAGGTATCGATGGTGAGACTTTGCAAAAATGTTAGCCCGATTTAGGACCCCTAGAACCCATATCCGGGGTCAGTTTCAATTTATATATATATATATATATATATATATATATATATATATATATATATATATATATATATATATATATATATATATATATATATATATATATATATATATATATATATGTGTGTGTGTGTGTGTGTGTGTGTGTGTGTATCCGTCTGATAACTCAAAAAATAATTAACAGATTTCAATGAAACTCGGCAAGTGCCTTTCTTTTATGAATGGCTTGGATGAGTTCGTTAGGCAGGAAAATTTGACGGATTTTTCCGGGTAAATTGAGTTTTCTTTCAAAAAAAAATTTTTTCTCCGAAAATAACAAAGCTGTTTTAATGAAATTTACTATATATGTTGCCATGGCAGATAACTTACTAAGTACCAAAATTCAACTTTCTCAGTTTATAGAAAATTGAGTTATTCAAATTTTAAATTTTCTTTTGAACATATTTTTCTCCAAAAATTACAAAGTTATTTTAATGAAATTTGGTGGATATCTTGTCCTAGGAAATACCTTACTACCTACAAAAATTAAACTTTCTAAGATTATAGAAAACTGAGTTATACAAATTTTTATAGCTCACTGCAGTGTTAAAATCAATGGTATTTTCCTCACTATTTTAAACACGTGGGTCGGGGACTGACCGAATTCATTCCCAGTTGCTATTGATCTACTCATATTCTCTGAATATGTTACAAGACGTGGTATCTACTTCATTCCAAGTCACTATTAACCGACTATTTATGAAATCAAATAAGTAAATTAAATCGATTGTCATAAAATATGTAGTGTATTAAGACTAAGGGAAAAAGAAATAAAACATATATAACTGTGTACATTTTGATTATATTTTAGGGTGTGCGGCGCAATCCTAGTTCACTAGGAGAAATCGCCACTGCTTGAGAGAGGTATTGTCACAGCATAATATATTATTAAAGTTCATTTGTAAATAGGTTTAATTTTTATATGTTTATATATATATATATATATATATATATATATATATATATATATATATATATATATATATATATATATATGTATCCGTCTCAAAACTCAAAAAATAATTAACCGATTTCGATGAAACTTGGCAAGTGCCTTTCTTTTATTAATGGCTTGGATGACTTCGTTATCGAGAAAAATCGGACGGGGTTTCCCGGGAAAATTTTGAGTTTTCTTTCAAAAAAAAAATTTTTCTCCGAAAGTAACAAAGCTGTTTTAATAAAATTTACTATATATGTTGCCTCAGGAGATATCTTACTACGTAACAAAATTCAACTTTCTAAGTTTATACAAAATTGAGTTATTCAAACTTTAAATTTTCTTTCCAAAAAAATTTTTTTCTCCGAAAATTACAAAGGTAATTTAATGAAATTTTGTGGATATCTTGCCTTGGTAAAAACCTTACTACGTATTAAAATTAAACTCTCGAAGTTTATAGAAAATTGAGTTATTTAAATTTGAAGCATTTAATAAAAATTCACTACCATAACGCACTTGCTGCGTCCCGAGTTTTTTAAATACTGTTTAAACGACTTTGGTGCTTTACTGTTCAAACTGCAAATCTTATTTGTATAGTCTTACTTTCTTTTTTAAAAGTACCTTGTAGAATACGTTTTGAAGAAATCTCAGGGAGAAAGAAATTCTTTTAAAGCAGTACTTGCAATTCAAAAATATATAAATGTAACAAAATTACGACGTTATACCTAGAGCCCGTGGTCCCAGGTGATGATGTTCTTTAATTGCTTCAAACATTTCCACATCCATTTCTGGGTAAACATCGCTGTGCAAAACTTGTATCTGATATTTAGCAAAAATCTGTGTAGATTCTGTGATCTCCAGAGCCTCGTCTGTAATTTGAGGTTCCTCAATATCGTTGTTGACTTTCATTATGAATTTAGCAGAGTTATCACTGGATAATTTTAATCAACAAAATTTAACAGTTTTAATACGGTTTTGATTATTCTGATTATGACCTAACCTTCCAAAAATGACAATGCCAAACACCCAACGTCAAATTTTATGTCGTCTTGATTACAAACACTTTTATTTTTCTTAGTTTCAATTCTCTTTAGCGGATTCAAGGATACACAATTAGACAGTTGGGCAAACAGCCTAAAATGTGTTCATTTATGTCTCCTAGCCAACGACAGAAAGTGCTAAGTCATTTGGCATTTTCGTCTATAAACAACATTAGATATTTCTTCAGTTCGTCAAAGTGTTGAGCCTTATGGGAGAAACAGGGAAATCGAAGCATTTTTATGTTAACCGATGCACAGCTGGACAATGGTGTTTGATTCCCCAAATATTTCCATATCCTTTTCTGGGTAAACATCGCTCTTCAAAACTTGTATCTGATATTTATCAAAAATCTGTGTAGATTTCTGTGATACCTAGAGACTCGTCTGTAATTTGAAGTTCCTCAATATCGTTGTTCTCTTTCATTATGAATTTAGCAGACTTTTCACTGAATAATTTTAATCAACAAAATTTAACAGTTTTAATAGGACTTTGATTATTCTGATTAAGACCTAACCTACCAAAAATGACAACGCCAAACACCCAGCGTCAAATTTTATGTCGTCTTGATTACAGACTCTTAATTTTCCATAGTTTCAATTCTGTATAGAGGATTTAAGGATACACAATTAGAAAGTTCGGCAAACAATCGCCTAAACTGTGGTCATTTATGTCGCCTAGCAAACGACAGAAAGTGCTAAGCTATTTGGCATTTCCATGTATAAACGACATTAGATATTTATAGAGTTCCTCAGAGTGTTGATTGGTCAATGATCATGTGGTATCAGCAACGCCATGTTTCTGGGAGAAACAGGGAAATCGAAGTATTTTTATGTTAATCGATGCACAACTGGACAGTGGTCACAAGTAATAATGATGAAGAGATGGCCCATGTAAAATTTCATTGCTGAAGTGTCTTTTTTAATTAGAAAATGTAAATTAAATTCTCGTCTTCTATTCCGGCAAAATTTCAATTGACTAATGTTAATTGTCATATTAATAATACTTAAGCACATCATAAACACCCCATACCTTATGCTATGGCTCAAGCAACAAGCGACTCATAATGATTGTACCTAAAATAATTTAAAAAACCATGGTCTTGCAGATGTGGCAAGTACAAAGATTTATTCGAGGACTATGATCAAATTAAGGCAACACTAATTAATATTTATGAAGATAAATACTAATTGGCATAACAACAAAGCTCAGTTAAATGGTATTTAACGACCGGTTAGGTAATCAAGGCTTCAGACAACCAACCACAGACTGTGATTCGGGTTTTTGCCATGACAACCAAATATTTTGAAGCTGTGATTGGTTGTATTAAGCAATGATTAACTAACCGGCCGTTAAATACTTAATCAACCTTTGTAAAATTGGGCAATAGTATTAAAACGCTGCAAAGCGTTAGTATTTACGCATTGATTGACTTTGTTGTTGCTGTTGGTAGTACTGGCGCCTGGTGAACTCGCCAAATGTCTACGGAAACAAAGTAATACTGCTGTCCTTATCTTACTGCGCTGCGGGTGCGGAGCATTTCTGGCAGTAGTGGTTTGTGCAGTGGTAAATAATGTGATTTCAATACAGCTATTTGTTGCTGTCCATTGCTTACCCACTTCGTTTCAGAGCACTGGTGCTCTGTGTAATGGTAAACAATGCAATTTCGCCACTTACACCCAGATGAGGTGCAATTTTAGAAGAATCCGGTCCAACCGACCTTCCCGACCTGCCCTGACATCAGTTTGTCTAATTAAAAGCCTAAAAGGGGGAAAACCTAATGCTCACATGTAATGACTGTCTACTTCATTCCAAATAGCACGACAACGTTGTATGACAGGGTTGGTTTTCCTTCTTTTGGGCTTTTAATTAGGCAAACTAATGTCACTACAGGTCAGGAAGCTCGATTGTGCAGGATTCTTCTAAAACTGCACCTCAGTCGGATGCACTAATTCTGTTTTGTTTCTATAAACAACTTGGTCATTCAACGGAACGTGATCCTGAGTTTAGTCGCTTCTATACTCATATGAAAGGGAACCAGTGCAATGTTGCCAAATTGTTAGATATTTCCGAGTATGTCTGTATTTTGAAGGCAATTGTATTTAGTAGTTCATATAAATTGATATTGATTTGCTTCTAAGCATCATCATGCGCAAACAATTTATGATAAAAAAAATTGTGTTCAGATAAACTAATTAGATATTGTATAGACATTTGTTTATTTTTGCCAACACCATATATTATTTTGTTAACCATAAGGTGCTCATTTAAATATATTTCAATAATAATAAATCCTTTCTAGGTATAACTTTCATAAGTAATGTATAAAATTGTGAAACTTGTAGATATATTTTAGGAAAAAAAGAAGCGTTTTCCCTCGTGGCAGAGTTTTATTGAAATCTTTCAGTTTAGGTTAAAGAGTAATGAAACTGAAACGTAAATGTGTCTCTATTTTTTATATTTTGGCATCTCAATCAATGAAATGTAATTAGAACGAGAGAGTGGCACACATATCTAAATTTATAATTTCATAAATAACATTTTTAACAACAGTTTAAGAGGCTAGGTTGTCCAGGAGTAAAAACGTGTGCTTCTGAACTGAACGGTACTGGGTTAGATCCCCAAGGTTTTCCCCTTTCACTTTTTCAGTACATACTGTAAAATTAACATCAACCAAGGTTGTGACTTGTATTTGAGCAAGTTGAATGCCTGCACGTTCCGCCCTTCGCAGGGGGCGTAGAGCCGTTGCTCCCAAATACATGCGATGTTTGGCACGTTGAAGATCCCTACCCTCCTTACAAAAAGGCAGGGGTCCGGCAACATTTCCAGGATAGTGGGGTAAAACCGAGCGCTGGCGTCGGTGATTGGTCGTAGTCGCGGAAACAGACCGACGTTAGAGAATAAAAAACGCCAGTTTGGTGTCATCATCGATATATATATATATATATATATATATATATATATATATATATATATATATATATATATATATATATATATGTATGTATATATATATATATATATATATATATATATATATATATATATATATATATATATATACCTTCTTTGCCGTTTTCTCGAGGAACTTCTAAGTACTGCACCTTTGTTACTTTCAGCTGCGCTATTGTTAACGGTTGTAAGATTTTGGCATATTTAACGCAGCTGCAACTTTGCAAAGAATAAAAGTAATTTACAACATAACCTACAATTTTAGCATACAATTAAAAAAGCCTGGACGCAGCAAGTGCGTTATGGTAGTGAATTTTCATAGACATGATCTGGCATAAAATATTTTAGTATAACTTTTTCTTCTTGTAACATCGAAATCTAAATTGTGGTGTATAGTTTACTTTTTATATAGTAAACCTACCCACCAAACTTGGTTATCATATATGTATTATTTTTTGAGATAAAAAAAATGTTCGAATGAAATCTCAAATTTTTTCCGGAAAACCTCGTCCAATTTTCCTGACTAACGAACTTATCCAAGCCATTTACAAAAGGAAGGTACATGCAAAATTTTATCAAAACCGGCCCATTATTTTTTGAGTTATCGGTGTAATACACACACACACACACACACACACATACATATATATATATATATATATATATATATATATATATATATATATATATATATATATATATATATATATATATATATATATATATATAAATTGAAACTGATCTCAGATATGGGTTCTAGGGGTCCTAGTTCGCGCTCATTGGCAAAAACTTTTTCAAAATTCGAAAGTCGAGATCTCCCCAATAGTGAATTTTTTCTACGAAAATTCAATAAAAGCAAATTATAATAAAGTCTTAAAACTTTGGATACAATTAATGTTACTTACGTCGCATTCAACAATAAGAGGTGGAAAAGACTCCTTGTTGCGTTCACATTTAAAATAGTTTATTAGTGATACTACCATTTCTTGAGCATAACGTGTTAAGGGTCTAGGCATTGTAACAGTTTATGCAACATATAACGTTAATAAAGCCTATGTGTGGCGAGGGAATATTCACAGAAAATGCAAAATTGCCAAGGAGGTGGAAAATGAAGTTAAAATTTCCACCAACAAGGTGCGAAATGCGGAGGATTATATTGGGCTGACTAGGGCATATACCCTCAGAATGCCTAGCAAGGATCAACGGAAGGTTAATGATTCCAGCTTACTAGCCTGATTTGTTTTAGTAATGCGTCAGTGCGATATGAGCAGAACTCCGTGGAGGGAATATACGTCGATGGATTGGAGGCGCTTGAGAGTTACGCCCTGGGCGCATATACCGGGGTATTATAAACAGAGGTATACGCTATTCTCTCTGTAGCTAATCGACAGGATATGAGGGGGCCCGAGGAATGTGTGTTCATTTGCTCAGATAATCAGGTGGCCCTTCGGGGGGTCTGCGCGCCCGTAATTGGGTTAATGCTGGTTCAGGAGTGCTGCGCCTACGCTATTGGAGAGCTGTGACTGTAGACAAGCGAAGGACTTCGTGGAGAAGCCGAATAGAATCAAGACTGGCTGGCTGCTTGGTAGGAGACGTAGTGCACTTCGCCGCATCATCTGGTTGCTAAACGGCTACTGTAGTCTTAGAAGACACCTTACATTGGTGGGTGTCGAGATGGATCCCCTTTTCCAGGAATGAGATGAGACTGAAGAAACGTCTTACCACTTACCTGTGTGAATGTGAAGCTTTGGGAATCTTCGAGCAGGAATGTTTGGATCAATCACTCTACGGAGGTGTCAAGTAAGTTCTGTTTCATGGCCGATGTGACTTTTATTTTGATGTCAAGGAGGTTTGGAGGCGAAACGTAAGATATGTAGGGCATGGTTGCTGGTGCCGGCGTTGGAAAGAAGGGCCTGATGGATTTGCTATGGGAAAGGGTGTTAGTCTGTTATGAAACCGCTTAGCGTACAATAGACTTGTAGCAGCAGAATTATGGCCTCCACGAATTAACATGTCAATGTGTTTATTGTTAATGCGATTAACCTTAGTTTTAACTTTCCGTATTAGAATTTATTCAGAACAATTTATGACAAAATAACACTGCAGCATCAACTAATGAAACCTGATAGATACGAAAAATCACTGGCATCAATCTACTTATATATATATACCGATATATATATATATATATATATATATATATATATATATATATATATATATATATATATATATATATATATATATATATATATATATATATATATATATATATATATTGAGGAAACGAACATTTTGCTTCACTCTATTTAGCATGCTTTTCACTCCATGCAAAATGAACTTCCCGATTGCCTCGGCGAACTGTGGTCGAGGAAAATAAAGACCAGCTTTACGCATTTAATTTTTCATATTTGGGCAAAATCCATTATTGCACGTACATTTGGGGAACTGAAGAAAGCTCATGTGCCGTTATTGTCATATTACGCCTGACTTAATAAATGAGTATTGCACGGCTGTTGTTTCTTTTTTACGGCGTTGTATCTTTCGATCACATCGCTAGTATCCTAATATTGTCTTCACAATCCACACATTACTCTCCTAGAATCCCCACTACACGTGATTTTTCACTATTTTGTCGCGGGTAGTAAATATCGACGTATTATTGTGAAGCGCATTCTTATGTTTAACACAAACATCTGAATTGACCACCATATATGATCAAAAATAAAGTGAAAAGTGGACGTTTTCAAAAGTGGTATTTGATTATAGTCCATATTTTTTAGAATTGATTGTATCTAAAGCTAACAATGGTCTTTCATTGAATTTTTCTTAAACAAATTAAGTAATGAGGAGATCCCGACTTTTTTATTTGGGAAAAAGGTCTTCAAATGAGCGCGAACTAGGACCCCTATAACCCATATCCGGGGTTAGTTTCAATGTATCACACCGATAACTGAAAAAAGAATGGGCTACTTTTGATTAAATTTGGTACGTACCATCATTTTGCAAATGGCTTGGATCAGTACGTTAGCTGGGAAAATCGGCCATGGTTTTCCCGTTTTATTTTCTTTCGAAAAAAATTATATCTTCGGAAATAACAAAGTAAGGGCAAGTAAATTTAGTACGCGTGTTTGTATTATTAAGAGTGAACCATGCACTAAAATTTAGGTCTGTAAGTATAAGACAAGGCTTTTAAAGAAAAAAAAGGGGTTTTAGTCAAAACGTCAAAGTCGCGATTTGAAACGTCAAAATTGGCAACATTTAGACAAAGAACCTAACACAAATACGGGTTATGTAAAGAAAATGACGCAAGAAGAGTATTCTGCAAACCTTTAAGTTTTAGCTTCAACCTTCATTGTCCTTCATTTTACTAAAGTTTTTCCAGTAAATTCATTTTAAGTACACCTTTTCTCTGATGCTTTGGCAGTAGTTTTAGTTAAGTTTATGGTTTAACGATCCATAATTTTTAACTAATTTTCGTGGAAGAAATTTGTTAATGAGGGGACCTTGACTTTTGAATTTAAAAATATTTCTTCAGGTGAGTGCAAACTAGGCCCCCTAGAATCCCTATCCAGGTCTAGTTTCATAGATAGAGGTTGAGGGATTTCTACCGTAAAGCTAAATATAATTGTTATTATACTAGATACGAGAAAAAATTGTATACGTTAATTATAGGGTATCTTGAGCTGCATGTAAATTATTTTGACAATCACGAGATGGCCCATATGTCGTTGGTGATACCTACTTTTTTTTCGAACACCTTTGTGTTATTGCATTTTTGCATTTTTTATCGAAATATGATGCGTTTGTAATAAAAAAAATCGAGACGCAGTAAGTGCGTTTTGGTAGCGAATTTTTTTCATTAAATGCTTCAAATTTCAGTAACTCAATTTGCTATTAACCTAAGGTTCGTTGGCTAGAAAACCAGTTTTCTCGGAAACATTTAAAGTTATTTTCGGAAAATTGTTGTACATTTTCAAACAATAGGTTATTTTGATAAAATATGGTGCAATATTTCTGCTATATACATTATAACGGTAACCAAATTGATGCCTGCTGGCACTAAAGAGACATATTTGGTCTTAAAAACATTTTTATGAAAATTCACTTTCATAGCGCACGTGCTGCGTCCAGACTTTTATCATGCTGTCGTATAGTAGCCAATGAATATAAAATATACATTTTTAATTGGCTGAAAATTGTTCACAGATATATTTCTATCAATAATCTTGTTTTTTTACACCATTTTGGCCAGTTTATATTGTTCGTTTCTCAAGGTATCAGTTAATTTTGGCCTGGCTACTTGACAGGAAATTTATACGTTCCAGCGATCAATCTTTTTGGTTTTAAAATGTGATTGATTCAAAACTGGACTTTGCAGAATGTGTAACATATACGATACCTAGAACGAACATAAATAATACAAAACACAAAACTGAACGTATTCACTAATGTTGATTTCTCCATAAACTGAAACTGAATTCCTGTTTTAAATTCAGGAATTCTGAACGTACACGCTGATCAGTGTTCAATATTTAGAGTGCACAGTCGTCAAGTGAGATTCCAGCAAGCAGTTCATTTCCTGTTCATCTCCAGTTAGCTTTTCTTTGAGTAAACACGTTTCATTCATAACTGCCGTTCACGGGAGCATCTATCTCACTTTAACAGTTCTTTGATAGCAACGTTGCCAGTGTTACAAAATTTTCAGTAGACATGGTAGTTCGAATACCATTATGTTGCAGCTTAGGTATGCTATTTGTGAAATCATCAGCTTCAAAACCTTTGATTTTTTTTAGTACAAAACCGGAGATTTTAGAATGAAAAATACTAAACGTACACACGAAGGTATGGCAAATTGTTCTTCAGCAATTTCCTGATAATTTCACATACATTATTGGTTAAAGGCTAAATATTTACGTAAATTTGGCGATAACTACAATTTCCATTTAAAATGTCAGTAAGGTCTCAGTGGAGGTTCGATGTTCGCATCCTTCGACAGCGCCTCAATCTTTTATTGAAATTTATAAATAATGAACTAAATTGTAAATATGTAATTAATTAATTCAGTACATACTAATAAGTAAAGTTTGGGGAACCCAATTCACCACAATACATTTTTCAGATCTGCCTATCGTTTCGCTACCAAGTTTAGCGTCTTCAGAGGGATGAATAAAAAGTAGAACTGGTATTTATATATTAGTTGACAGACGGTGTCCTCTACGAGGGTATGAGGATAAAACCCCACTGTTTAGTCGAAAGCACCTGCAATTAAAAATCAACCACCTGCTTTTAAAAAGACCACGTGTCGTTAATAAGGATTATTTCTAAGAAAAAGACACTTATGAAAATAACAATTCGAACAACGAGCTACACATTACCAGCCTTGTCCTAACGATATATGTATGTATTTTCATATGAGTCTAATTGTCGCGATTGCTTGATACTTTTAATTAGATTAAGATTTGCCTTATCTACATAGTGATTGTTACCCAAATATGTTGAGCAATTTATGATTTATCAATAGTGCCATATTTTGTTATCCACACAAAATAACTTGGTTTTCTGTTATTATAGGATCACCAGTGGCACCCTTTTTTTCTTTAAATGCTCATAACTTTTTTCTTTTAACTTAGAAATCTAAATTATGGTGTATAGTTTACTTTTAGTGAATTCTCGTAGAAAAAATGCACTGATGGAGAAATTCTGACTTATGAATTTTGAAACCATTTCTTCAAATGAGCGCGACCTAGGAGCCCTAGAACCCATATCCGGGGTCAGTATCAATATATATATATATATATATATATATATATATATATATATATATATATATATATATATATATATATATATATATATATATATATATATATATTGTGTGTGTGGTGTGTGTGTTTCACATCGATAACTCAAAGAGTAGTAAGCCGATTTTGCCAAGTACCATCCATTTGTATGTGGCTTGGATAAGTTCGTTAGCCAGGAACATTGGACCATATTTTCCGGGAAAATTTTGGGCTTTCTTTCGAAAAAAATGTATATCTCCGAAAATAAAAAAGCTATACAATGAGGATGATGTCAGGTCAGGTCAGGTCAAATATTTTCGGCGTTGAAAGCTGTATGTAATAAAAATGTCCCTTAAATCTTGTGACAAAACAGCGATTGCATTTAAGAGATATATTTCCGGCAGAAAAGTGACTGAAAATTGTACTATGTATGAAGGAAACGAAAACCTCCAGGTGATTCATCATGGATTATCTCCATATTTTAAGTAGTATTTAGAAGATGACCTAAATTATATCTGATTTGTTCTGATGAGTCGTTGAACAACGTAGTATAGAGATTTGACTATTCGATTCGGGAATGAAAAATGCACCTACTTTGGATCAGATATACTTATGTGTCACGTCGTCTTCATACCAAGAGTCTACTACTGTTGCGTAGTAAGTGGCAAGACATAATTGCAATTCTTTTTTTTTAGAAATGACTGTTTCATTTGTTAACCTATTAAAGATATCTTTTGATCATTTCAGCCAGATGCTCCGGTGTCCAAGTGTGAGTGTTAGCACAAGAATACCACAAATTATAACCAACCCAAAAAACTTTCTCAGGCCGTAAAACATCATGTATTTTTATTAGATAAGTTTCCATCTTAATGTAGGGGCGTGATTTCTGGGAGCTAAAAAGCTAAGATGGTGTCTCAAATAATTAGGAATAGGATCGCGATGGCAAAGCAGGCATTCCATAGGCGAAGTATTCTATATCTGGCCAATAAATATTTTAACTCGGATCTGAGGTACATCAAGTCCTTCCTATGGAGTCTTATAATGTGTTGGGCGGAATCTGGAATTTGACTAAAGAAAATTGAAGCTTTTAAAATGTGGAGATTGAGAAAATGCCAAAGACAATATATACCGATAGAAAGACGAATAAAAGTGTGCCAGAAGAAGTGAGAAAAGAAATATGCCTGTTGAGTGAAATTTGGGTGGAGGAAGGCGAAATTTATTGGACATAGTTTGAGACATGGTAACTTTATGACAACTTTACTTGAAGAACACATGCTTGGAAGCGATGGATGAAAAATCAAGAAAGAGGCTTCTAGAAAATCTGGCCCAATTTATGAAGTACGAAAGCTACAGAACGTCATGGTTGCAACGACATCGTCTCTTTAAGGAAGCGAAGGATAGTTTGGGAGCACTAAATTTAAACTGAACTAGAGAATCATATTGTAACGATGTTTAATCTTTAATAAATATAAACCAAGTCTCTTCTCCCATATTTACAAAACACTTATATATAGATTCACTTGAACTAATTCTTAACAATAAGTAAACAACGTGGTCAGCAGTTCACAACGGAATTTGCAACCTATAATTTTCAATCTGTAAATATCAACACACCGGTGTATTGTTTATGTAAATACGCCAACTGATGATATAAATTTAATGTCAATAATTACGAGACGGCCTTGACCTACTACATACTTCACATTGCTTTACTTTAAATGTTTCCTAACTTTATTTTGATTAATATTATATCTATCGCACTAATTCTAATAATCGGAATAAAATTACACTACTTCCAACCTTAGGGACGCCCTCCTGGATAGCTATCTGTTCCATTAACATACTGCCGAGTCAAAAGAATGACGTCCATCTGGATAGCTATGGGCTAAATGCTGATTTTATCTTGTCATAAGTTTGGCACTAACTATAATAATTGAAATAATATTAATATATATACAACCTAGGGACGCCCTCCTGAATAGTTATCTGTTCCATGAACATCGTCTTTAGACTATGATTATGATTTTAATTTTGACTTAAACATCTTTGCAGACACTAGCATCTAGAATTTTGTTTTATTTGTTATTTTAACTTCTGATTCATATTACCTTTTAAATACGTATGTACTTACTGATGTATACAAAACGACAGTTGTATATAAACTACTGGCGCAAACGTTGAGGATAATAATTTAAATATAACTTTAATAGACGGTCAATAAATGGAATTAGTTATATTTTCATGCTAGGCTTTATATCCCAGATATCTTACATCATGTATTTTTATTAGCTAAGATTCCATCTTAATGTAGGGGCGCGATTTCTGGGAGCTAAAAAGCTAAGTCGGTGATCCTGTAGCTCTAGTGTTCTTCTATGATACCGTGTAGACCCAGTCTTTGTTGCAGCTTTTGTTAAAACCACGCCTGACAACAATTCCTAGTGATGCTGAAGCTTCTTTTTATTCTACTAACAATTTACAGAAATTAAATACCTGCTTGCTGCAGTTCAACAATATACCAAATTGCGACTCTGTACTCGGCGTACAATTATTAATGCAAACAAAACACACTAATAACCTATCAAACCACTTATGTAGGGTACAATTATAATTACGTCAAAGTCTATAAGTTGTAAGGTAAGATAGATTGATGTTTCCAAATTTTACCAGTCCTAGACTAAATAGAATAAATTGATTTACAGAAAATAATTGCATTATAAAATTACTTAATGATTTACTTTGTAAGTCACTGGTATATAAAAAAACATATAAGCGATCTGAACATGTAAGCATCTTGGAAATACTTAACAATATTTCTTATGATATTTCTTCAAAAGGTTCGGCAACATGGTTCAGTGCTTATGCGAACAAGTCTTCAGACTGGTCGGCACATAAACAAAAACTCGAAATGACACAGCTTTGGAACAAGACGTCTTTTATGCTTCTTCAGATGTAATTATTCTCTTATCTATTCATCAAAATTAAAATATGCGGAATATCTGCATAATTCAGTGATTAACGGATTTCCATTAACTCATTGTTATTTAGAAATATTTACACAAGTTATGAAATGTTATTTTATGTATATCGGAGATACTATATGTTGGCTTCAATTTACAGATTTGTATATAAATGCGTTTTCTGACGAAAACAGTTTATATTTAATAATTTGCGTACTAATTTATGACGTTTTGTTTTCTCCAAATAATTTGCATTTGAAAAATTCCAAAAATAAATTAATAGACGTCGATGGTAGGTGCGATCAGGTCGTATAGATGTCATTTGTGAACTTTTACATTTTTATTTCTTCCATTTAATGTATTTACTGTATAAATGCGATATTTCCTTGTCTTCGCAACTATGACTCTATTTCCAGCAGTTTCTGTACAATTTGCTTCCGTACTTCAATCAATTTGGTCCAATTTTGCAGCCTCTCTTTCACTCTGTTCTTGCCCTGTTTCCAAGTATCTTCCATTTAACTGTTTTATCCAGAAAGTTATTTGTTACAGAATATGGTCAAAAAGTTTGTAGTTTTTCTTCTCGGTGGATTTGGTCATTTTTCTCTATATCCACATTTCAAAACCTTCTATTCTCTTCCTTATACAGAATACAGTTTCCTGGCCCATACATTACGCTTCATGTTACTAACTAAATCTCTTTCTCAGGTCGGAGCCTAAATGTTTTTCTAATGAGGTGAGTGTTTTACATATCGTATATTTGCTTGCCATTGTAATCCTCCTCAATTATTTGCTATGTTTACACTCATCCGCAACGACATTTTCAATGAGTGGGAACATTTATACTTGTTTTTTCTTCATTTTTGCAGCTCTATCCTTACTTATTTTCCAGTGTCTTCTCTTCTTCACATTAATTTAGAAACTCTCTTTGGGTTTACATCAACACTGGCATTATGCCTTATGGAATGGAACCGCTGTTCATTTATTAGTGAATTTTCGTAGAAAAAATTCACTAATATGGAGATACCGACTTTTGAAAAAAAAATCGAACTAAGACCCTTAGAACCCATATCTGGGGTCGGTTTCAATTTTTATATCTTTATATATATATATATATATATATATATATATATATATATATATATATATATATATATATATATATATATATATATATATATATATATATATGTGTGTGTGTGTGTGTGTGTGTGTGTGTGTGTGTGTGTGTGTGTGTCAGACGGATAGCTTAAAAAATAATGAACAGATTTTAATAAAGCTTGGTAGGTACGTTTCTTTTGTTATAATGACTTGGATAGGTTCGTTAGTCAGGAAAATCGAACCAGGTTTTCCGGGAAAATTTTGGCTTTTCTTTCCAACAAATGTTTTATCTTCAAAAATGAAAAGCTCTGGTAACTAAATATGGTAAGTAGGTTCACATTATAAAAATTAAACTATATGCCAAAATTTAGATCTCTAGGTTAAAAAAAAGTTATCAGTATTTATTGAAAAAATGTTTGGTGCCAGATCATTTCTATGAAAAGTCTACCATAACGCGCTGCTTCGTCCAAAAATTTTTGGTTCCTGCTGACTTTTACTCAGACTATTAGATCTTTTATGAATTTATTGAAAAAATAAGGCTATAATGGATATTTTTGCCGCGCATTTTACTTATATCAGCTTTATTTTTATAGCCTTAATTTAATAATTAAAATAATTTACTATGTTGTTTTGATATTTATATTACTTCCACATAGTCATAACGTGTGAAAGTATTGGCATCGGCGACAAAAATTTCAATTTTTTTTTTTTTGCTTAAACGTCGTAGAAAGTGTCAAAACAGAAAAAAAACATGATTTGGGTACGAACATTTTTTTGACCTGTATGTCTGTCTGTTTGTAGCCACGATAACTTTAGAAAGAATTCAGATATCATCTTCAAATTTGGTATACAGTTAGCACCCGATAAACGAACGGTTTGGATTGTTTTTGGATAAAATCGCACCAGGGTGTAGGGGATAAATGGGGGTGATTTGGTGAAAATTGACATTTTTTCGTTAAAACTCGAGTAGTATAACGTTTTAGGGTTTATTAGAAAACCTTCAATTTCATCAAACATCTAGTAGTCTGTGCTGAAATTAAATTAGGTGTTGAATGTGT
This sequence comes from Tillus elongatus, assembly GCA_964006375.1. NCBI lineage: Eukaryota > Metazoa > Arthropoda > Insecta > Coleoptera > Cleridae > Tillus > Tillus elongatus. Next base: position 99,954,599 of record OZ023263.1, on the reverse strand, counting down.
GGGGGTGGAATATCGGTGCAAGAAATTTCGAATTTGATTTTTATAAAACGGCGTAAAAAAGCTCAAAACATATAGAAAACTTGATTCTGGGACGAAATTTTTTTGTCGGTCGGTCGGTCTGTAGGTCTGTCAGTCTAAACCTCTGCGCAATAACTTTCGAGCGAATTAAGATATCATCTTCAGATTGGGTATCTAGTTATCACCCACCAAGTGAACGCTTAGAATTGTCGAAAACTCGAGTAATATAACGTTTCAGTAGTTTATGGGTACAGGAAAACTAATATTTTCTTTGTAGTCAAGTCATGGACCCTAAATTCATTCCATGAGAATGTCTTTCTGCAGAAAATAAGTTATCACAACTATGTGGAAGTTATAATTCAATTTGCAGCACTATTTATTATACTACTTGGGATAGTATGTTTTGTATTGTTTGATTATTGTTGAATTATGATTTATGTATGTAGTATGTATCAATCTACGCATTGCAGCTGACTACCCTGTCTTTGTCAGGCATTGGACTTTAATCACTTAGGTCGTTTCACGTCTTTCGGATTTTATTTTTAAATTGGAAAATACTCCCAATTTTGTAAATCAAATTACCTAAGATTTACAGCAGAGATTTATTTACACTATTTCTAGCTTCATGTAGCTGCGATTCCAGTTACTCTAATACTTTCAAATATATAGCGTATTCAAAAACATTTTTGTATATTTTTGGGGAAAAATGTCCGTTATAGGTAGCTGATTTACGAAATCCTCCGAGATATTAACAAAATAAAGATATGTGCTAAGTTTCGTTTAAATCAGTAAGTTTTCCGAAAGTCTCACCATCGTTACCCGTCTCTCTCTCTCTCTCTCTCTCTCTCTCTCTCTCTGTATGTGTGTGTGTCTCAGTAATTTTTTAAAATAAAAATTCACTAATAGAAAGCAAAACATAATTGTTTAGATATATCATTTCGGATTTAGTCTTGGCCGAGAAACTAGAGGAGTAGTGCTAGCGCCTAAAACCATAGGATACAGGCCGCTGGAGAAAATTAGAGATACGTTTAGTGCTTCTGTAGACCTAGAAAAACATTCGATAATGGGAAGTATAAAATCTTGTTTTACATAATGAAGAAAGTTGGATTGAATTAAAGGATAGACGCATAATTCCCAGTCTATGCAAAAATTATAGTACCATATTAGATACGGGTTGGCGGATATCAAATTGGAGCTAAAACAAACGTTAAAAAAAATTAAACCGACTTCAAAATAGGCACTAAAAAGCAAAAAATAACTGGATTATATCCGTTGCCTACTTATCTGTTTGAAGTCGGTGCCAAGCCAATTAGATAGTAGGTAGATAGGCTAGGTTCACTCCTGCCATATCGCAAGTTTCTCCGAGCACGCGACGGAATTGGTCTTTGATCATTGACAACATATTTAGGTATTTCATTAGAATTATAATCAGTTATTAATTAAGTTATTTATATCGCTAAGTATTATTGTGTTTCGGGCTTGGCACCGACTTCCAACAGATAAGTAGGTAGCGCATATAATAATAATTCATTTAAATTAATTTTTGTCTTTTGAATTAAACCTGTAATCCAGTTATTTTTCGCTTTTGGTGCCTATTTGAAGTCGTTATTTTTTTTTGAGTTTGTTTATTTTTCCACTTTTAGTGTAAATATACGAACCTAGTGAGTGTGTGTGTGTTTTTGTTTCTTTAACGTCGGTCTATTTCCGCGACTATGGCCAATCACCGACGCCAGGGAGCAGTTTCACCTCACTATCCTGGAAATTTTGCCGAACCCCTGTCTTTCTGTAAGGAGGGTAGGGATCTTTAACGTGCCCAACATCGCATGGACACGGGACCGACGGCTTTACGCCCCCTCCGAAGGGCGGAACGTGCAGACATTCAACTTGCTCAAATACAATGCCAGAACCTCGGTTGATGTTAATTTTACAGTTTGTACTGAAAAAGTGAAAGGAGTACGTCGGGATCGAACCCAGTACCCTTCGGTTCAAAGGCACACGTTCTTACCTCTGAACCACCGAGGTCCTAACCTAGTGAGTACTGTATTAGAAAACTGCTATAAAATAATCAAAGTGCCGTATTAACGTAGAACTTTAAGTTACATACATATCTTGATTTCCCTGAGATCCCATCATCAGATTCTGACTTGGTGAAAACTGGAGGAGGAGGAGTATACTCTTTCAAACAAAATAAGAGTCTGGACGCAGCAAGTGCGTTATGGTAGTGGATTTTTATTAAATTGTTTTTTATAGCAAATGCAAGCAGGCATCAATCTGATTACCGGTATAGCCTGTGTAGTAGAAACAATGTACCATATTTTATCAAAATTACTTATCGTTTGAAAATGTACAAAAATTTTCCGAAAATAAACTTAAAGTGTTGGTTTCCCAGCCAACAAACTTTAGGTTAATAATTGAGTTATTGAAATTTGAAGGATTTAATGAAAATTTCCTACCAAAACGCACTTACTGCGTCTCGATTTTTTCTTACAAACAGGCATCATATTTCGATGAAAAATGGAAAAATGCATTAACGAATTTGTTCTACGAAAATTAACTAAAAATTATATACCGTTAAACCATAAACTTACTAAACCTTCAGCCAATGCATCAGAGAATGGGTCTATTTGCAATGAATTTTCTGTGAATATTTTAGTAAAATGAAGGCCAATGATGGTTGAAGCTGAAACTTAAGGGTTCTCAGAACACTCTTCCTGTAACATATTCTTTTCATAATCCGTATTTGTTTCACGTTATTCGCATAAACATTGCGTTTCAAATTGCAACGTTGACGTTTTGAGGAAACCTCATTTTTTTTTCTTTAACTGTCCATAACTTTTTTTGCTTTAAACTTAAAGACTTAAATTTTGGTACATGCTTCGCTATTTATAAAGCAAACACGTGTACCAAAATTGGTTGCCCTTACTTTGTTACCTTCGGAGATTAAAAAAATTCAGAAAGGAAACACAAAATTTTCCGGGAAAACCTGGGCCGGTTTTTCTGTCTAACGAACTTTTCCAAGCCACTTGCAACAGGAAGGTACTCACCAAATTTGGTCATAATCGGCTCTTTATTATTTGAGGTATCGGTATGATATATATATATATATATATATATATATATATATATATATATATATATATATATATATATATATATATATATATATATATATATATATATATATATATATATATATATAAACATATAAAAATTGAAACTGACCCCGGATATGGGTTCTAGGGGACCTAATTAGCGCTCATTTTAAGATATTTTTTTTAAATTCAAAAGTCGGGATCTGCTCATTAGTGAATTTTGTTTAAGAAAATTCACTAAAAGGATGTTTTAAAATTGGTCCATAATTGACGAAAATATTGGTTAACATACATAAAACAAAATTTTTGAGGGTAACCCTCGATTTCCCTGAGACCCCATCATCAGATCCTGACTTGGTGAAAATGGGACCACCTCAGGATATACCCTTTCAAACAAAAAAGATTTTTCTCTTTTTTTGAAGTCGGTTAAAAATATGGAAGGGTGTACGGCAAGGATGTCCAAGTATCTTTACGTTTTATTCAAATTATTAATAGAAAATTGAATAAAAAGGATGAAGGAGAATACATCAGTAATCAAAATAAATGGTTCCATCCAGGATACACAGATGCCATGGCCCTTAAAGAAGAAACTAAAAAAGAATTACAAATGATGTTACGTGTGCTGGATAGTGTGTTAAAAATAATTAACCCAAAAATAATAAAGATAAGGAAGGATATGATTGTGAAAATGGACATAAAGCTAGACAGCCAGCAAATTAAGAAATCAGAACGTTAACGTACCTTGGAAGTATTATTACGGATGATAGTGAATGTATCAAATAATTAAGGAAGAGGATCGTGATGGCAAAGCAGGCATTCCATAGGCGAAGTATTCTTCTGGCCAATAAAGATTTTAACTCGGATCTGAGGTACATCAAGTCCTACGTATGGAGTCTTATAATGTGTGGGGCGGAATCTAGAATTTGATGAAGCAGGACATTAGGAAAATTGAAGCTTTTAAAATGTGGAGATTGAGAAAATGCTAAAGACAATACAGGGTGGCGCATTGAAAACCAAACAGACCGATTTGCGTCCAGAGATTTTTTTTAAGAAACGCTGAAACACGTCAATTTTAATATTGAGGGCGACATGTTTTGACATAAAACTCAACTTTGTCACATCAACCTCTCAAGGGTGGTGATAACAACCCTTATATTTTAAATAGGGAACATGGGTCGGTTGTTACATCATTTGAAAGCTCTTTCTTTTCTGAATTCAGCAAACTAGTTTTTTTGGAAGTTTTATCAACTCGTTTAAAAATTATTCACAGTTGGAGTTGCAAGAACGTATTTCATTCATTGTGATGAGAAATTCACTAATTAGTAAATTTTTCGTTAAAAAAACTATTAAAAAAACAAAACCAAACGTTCAAAAATGTTTATTCAGTTAAGTAAGTGTTCAAATTGTTGACCACCAGCTTCCATACAAAAGTACAAATTTTGTTCAAAACGAGCTCTGACATTCTGGAGCATTTGTGGAGTTATTAGACGGCATTCTTCAACAATGCGTCGTCGTAATTCTTCCAGAGACTCCGGTTCTGTTGGGAAAATTATACTGCTTAAATGGCCCCATAGAACGAAGTCTAAAGGAGTTAAATCCGATGATCTAGGGGGGCACTCAATAGCACCTCTACGCCCAATCCATTGCTCTGGAAACTCTCTGTTCAAAACTCCCTAACACGTTGTGAAAAATGCGGAGGAGCTCCATCTTGTTGAAACACGAATTGATTTTCTTGATGGCGATCATCATTTTCAACAATGTCAATTAGTAGAGGGTAAACGATATCTTCTAGTAACTCCAAATACGTTTCGCCACTCAAATTGCCATCAATAAAAATTGGTCCGATTAAACGGTCTCCAAAAATGCCAGTCCAGACATTCAATTTCTGTGGAGTTTGAGTGTGGACTTCACTTCGTGAAAATTTCTTGGATTATTATCTGCCCAATAACGACAATTATGACGATTGACTGTAGAGTTTAATAAAAACGTACACTCGTCTGAAAAACAAATATGGAGCAGACAGTTCCCGTTATCAGCTATTCGTGCAGTCATAACTTCACAAAACTCCAGCCGCCGATCAAAATTATCTTCATTAAGTTGTTGTACAAGATGAATTTTATACGGGTGAAATTTATGATGCTTCAATATTCGCTGAATAGTTCTTCTTTTAATGTTTGAAACAGTGGCCAATTTTCTCGTGCTCAAAGTTGGGTCTGCAGCAATTTGTCCTAAAACTTCAACCTCAGTAGTCTCATTTCTAACCGGAAATTCACGTTCAGGATCCCGTTTTTTGTTGGCTACTGAACTACTTTGTCGAAACTTTGCAACTAACTCTAAAATTTATTTTCTGTTAACATGTCAGTTCGGATATCGTTCATTAAACAAATTTGCGGTTCGGTTGGCACAGTCATCGTTTTTGAAAAAAAGAGTAATTATTTCAACAGTTTCTTCTACAGAATACACCATTGTGAAATTAATTTTTGGTAGTACTATCAAGTATCAAACCAACCGATAAACTGAAATAATAAACCGCATTTCTCTCATTCCGATAGTCAATTTTTTGTTTACAAACCAACAAAATATTGACTATCAGCACATTTCTTATCGGAATGAGTGAAATGCGTTTTTGCATCTTCAACCGTGAATAATTTTTAAACGAGTTGATAAAACTTCAAAAAAAATAGTGCGCTGAATTCAGAAAAGA